>JADBJO010006744.1:0-42500 GCA_016801955.1 Conus betulinus | reverse complement strand
AGTGAATCATTTTGTGTCCTTTTGTTTCAAGGCCATGTGTCGATGGGTAGAGAGGAATAAGGAAAAACAAAGACTTCACGTGGACCGTATCAATATGATTTCCCTTCAAAGACCTGAGCATACACACACACACACACACCACACACACACACACACTGGATTATTTATCTATGGACATTTCTTTCCTCCTGTTTTGTTTTGCTTGTTTGTTTGTTTGTTTATAAAAGTCCTATGTATTCTTTATCAACATTGTGTGAAACAAGAAACAAGACAATGACTGCCTATAGAGAAAAGAGTAAGCTTATTTGCCTTAAAAATAGATTCCTGGAAGTAAACGGTTGACAAATGAACGCATTTAATGTCGGCTGAATCACAAGGCTGAAAGCTACGCTCCGCGACTAAAAAGAATTTACGTCGATGTTGTGTCATATTTTTTCCATTTCAAACTTGCGAGAAATTTTTGTTTATCAACACTTGCAATCTGTCTGACAAATGCAACACGCGCGAAACCAAAAATGTTTCATGTGTACAGATATTTAATTGCAACCCTTGTGAATCAAATTAAAGCAATTTCATTTGGATTGCGTAATGTTTTTGCAATGATAAAGCAATGTAAAGAGACCCACCCTGGGAAAAGAAAATCCACAAACATGTTTCTTTTAATCTGTTCAAAAACGATGTGTCCACCCCGCAGCAACACAATCGAGACAGCGCTGCCTCATGGAGTTGATGGTGTTTGCGATGACGGCCTGGGGGATGTTTTCCCACTCCTGTCGCAGGACGTGCAGCAGCTGTTCCCGATTAGCTGGACGTGGGCGGTTTGCATGGACTCGCCGGCCAAGTTCTCCCCAGATGTTCTCGATTGGATTGAGATCTGGACTGTTCGCAGGCCATGCCATCCTGGTGATCCCAGCTTCCTGAATGAAAGTGTTGACAGCCCTGCAGCGGTGTGGTGTGGCGTTGTCATCCTGGAGACAGCTTGGGGTCCGATCTGCTGGAGGGTGGAGGGTCGCTGTGACCAGAGGCTGTAAGATCTCCTGCAGGTAGCGCTGCCCATTGAGCATGCCCTCCACATGGTAGAGAGGAGTCCTGTAGTGTCGGCTGATGATGCTCCCCAAACCATAATGGAGCCACCTCCAAAAGCAGCCGCCTCCTGGATAGCATCATCTTGCAGCTGCTCCTGTGGGCGCCGCCACACCCTGATGCGGCGGCCGTCTTTGGGGCTCACCATGAAGCGCGATTCGTCGGTGAACAGGACATGGCCCCAATGAGCACGAGTCCACCTCAAATGGTCCTGGCACCAAGCAAGTCGGCGTGCCCTGTGACCTGCAGTCAGCATGGGCTTCTTCACCGGACGCCTGGAACGCAAGGCGGCGGCATGTAGGCGACGCCGAGTGGTCTGCCCGCTTACTGCTGTGTTGGGTGGAAGCACGCAGTTGCTGACTCAAGGCATTGGCGGTGGTTGTCCTCTCCCGAAGGGCCTGTCTGCAGGTACCGGTCCTCACGTTGTGTGGTTTTCTTGGGACGCCCTGGGCGTGGCCGTTCCTGGACGGTGCCTGTGGTTTGATGGCGCTGTCTCAGACGGATGATGACCGAGTGTGACACTTGCAGCCTTCTGGCCACCTCTCGGACGCCTACTCCGTCCTGCAGCCAGGCGATAGCTCGGGCACGATCGAAATTTCTCAACTTTCGTCTCGCTGGCATGTTGTGTTGTGCTTCAGAACGGGTATTCGACGGCTTTTATGGCCATTGTGGTGAGCACAACGCACTCCCATACCTTCATGCTGTCACGTGCATCAGGATTTTCACCTGTAGACAGTTCGAGTCAGTGTGCACGGATTGCTGACAAACAGCTTGTTTTGCCAACAAGAGCACTTTTCTGCACGCTCAAGGGGAGTCAGTGCAGCTGTTGCATGCTTGGCAGTATTTATTGAGAAGGCCTGACGACTGTCGCGTTCAGAAATTCAAGAGGAATCCCGTTTCAAAATCATTTCGCTTCATTCTTTCCAGTGGAGTATGTTTTGTGACGCGTCTAATGTTGTATGGGGCATTGAGAGGAAAGGCAAAGAAGAAAAAGAAACATCCGAAAAAAAAGAGGAGAGAGAAGAAAAAGAAACACCCGAAGGTGCTGGGGAGGACCCAGAGAAGCACTGTCTTCACCTGCCTTTAGAGCAGTCTGTACCACCATTGAAGGCCGGCGCTGTGTTGACGATGGGTACAGACACGCGCAGGACACTCAATAAGTTATCAAGGGACATAACTGCTCCTGAACAGAGGTAAACCAGACTACAGGATGCAATTCAAAACAGCCTTAAAGTAGCATCCCCATGGTGTACCCAGCCTGTATTTCATGACTGCAGCGCCCACCGGCGAAAAACACCACCCTCCAGCTGTCGAGCACACCCCACAGACCCAACCACCCCAGCCCACGGACAGATGAAGATAGTGCCCACTCCAGACACAGCCAAGCTTTCGCCACACGGTCTTATGTGCCCTCAAGAGAGTATCCAAAGTTGTAGTCTTTCCTACTGTCAGCAGGACTTTCCCTGTGGTCAGTGGGTCTTTCCTCACCGTCACTGGACCTTTCTCCAGGGTCAGCCTAGTTAAGGCAAAGAAGAAAAAGAAACACCAGAAGGTGCTGGGGTGGACCTAGAGAAGCACTGTCTTCACCTGCCTTTAGGGCAGTCCAGCACTGGAGCATTCTTTCCAGTGGAGTATGTTTTTTGTGACACGTCTAATGTTGTATGGGGCATTGAGAGGAAAGGCAAAGAGTTAGAATCGGACGTTTTCTTGCCTCTCTTACTCTGTACTCTTTAGAGGTAATACAGACAAGGCGAAGACTAAGACTTTCTGACTTCTCCGAAGTGCGTGGCATTGACATCCAGTAATGTTCACAAAGACGTTCGACGATGCTTTGTTATCTCTGCCCTCCCTGCGTATGGATACCAATCTTTCTTGCTCGTTAAAATGTCACCACACATTCTCTCTTCAGCTGTTTCTTTTCGTTAACAGTGACCCATATTTGTGCAGGAGAGAGCTTTTAGGCTCTCTATGGTTTCAATCTCATGTTACATTCATTTTTCTTTTGCTGCCTCAACTTTCTTACCACTTCGGTGGCGTTGCGCTTACCTCGCTCTTTCTGCCACCCCCTTACCTTTCACGACGTCCACAGCCACAGCCTGGCCTGGCCAGCTACAGCCACAGCACAGGCAATCCACAGGAAGCGGTCGATGTCAAGTCGTCATGAGGCAACCCACCAAACAAGACCCTGCACTGCTGCCCGGTCACTTCAGTGGTCTTCAGTGACGACTGTTCTGATCCAACATACGTTGGACACTTTAAGCCTTGTAATGTCGAAAATAATCTGTTAGTAACGGAGGCAGCGTGAGTGAGTTCTCCCTCCAGAGGGCGCGCCGTGTAATGTCAGTCCCCTTGAAATTGCTGCTACCGGCAACCCCAACAAGACCAGACCAAGGTCATAGACACAGAAAGGAATCAAAACTGGTCACCATGAGAGCAGGGCGCAAAGGGCCACATAATATAAACTTTTTCTCTGCTGATCAGTGCAGATGATGAAGATGACACGACGGATTTTCACTCAGGTCTGAGTTTGCATGACAGTGCTGTACTCCATGCTTATTTTTATAATGTATCCCAGCATCATCCTGCCCTGAGAGGCACAGTCTCTGCATTATTAGTCAGAAATGGGAACAACACTCTCAGATATGCATCCTTGAATTGGGTGACTCTCGACTGTATGGTCCCAGTCTTCCCAGCTGACCCGACATACATAGCAAACTCAGCTCTAGATAGGAACTGTTCAGGGTATAAAATACAAAAACGAAATAATCGGCTCTGGTGGAAAATGGACCCACAACCTCCTAACTAGTTGTTGGAGAGGCTAACCACTTCATGGCATCTGGTGCATTGAGTATTCTTAGTTTCGTTATGGTTAATACTTTTCGTTTTGGAATGAGCCCAGAATTTTTTTTCCTGAAAAAATGACATCATTCATCTCCAGTAAGCTCTGTCTCTGTCTGTCTGTCTATCTCTCTGTTTGTCTGTTTGTCTATCTGTCTGTTTATCTGTCTGTCTGTCTGTCTCTCTCAACGCATGCATAAAGAGATATGAGTCAAATGGCAGTTGCTTTCACTGTCACATGTAAGTGTACTTATTTTGGTAATTACCCTCAGGGTTCTCAGGAGAGGCAGGGCTCAATGTGACTGGATATGAAGAGGCAGGATTAAGTAACGTGTACCTTCTTGTGGATTTAAACCCGCTTACTTGTACCCCAGACCAGTGACTTGCCCTACACGATGAATGATGGATTCTGAAGGCATGACATCCAGTGCACATTATTTCATCAATCATACAAATCAGCCGTCCACATCTGCCCACCAAGTGTTCCTGCCTTGCAACAATCCCCGAAATCTTGTCAGCCCTCATGTGGCGGAAATGGTGGATGTTGTGGCGTATACCGGGATATTCCCTGTTCTTGTGATCTGTGGCGTCATCACACCAACGTCATCAGTATGGCTGTCTTTGCTCGGCAGGGACTTTCTGACCGAATCAACTTGTGTCTGTTCAGGTATGGTGTAGCACAGTTTGTGGTGTTGTAGATGTGGTGTTGTAGTAGTCCTTACCATAACTTGTGCATACGTTTATGGTAATAAGACTAGGCAGACAGAGAGACAGACAGATAGACAGACAGACAGACAGAGAGAGAACGGTTTGTTTTTTTTTTTTTTTTTAGTAATATCAGTAGCGTAGGTATTTAGTATCATTTTTTGGTTTCCCCTTGTTTTCAAACCCCCGGGAGATCACCACCCCCCCCCCCCCCCCAACTCTAAAGTAGCAACAGCAAAGCAAAATCAGCAAGTTGATTGTGGCTGCTCAACCAGAAAGAAGAAGAAGAGAAGAGAGAAGAAGAAGAAGAAGACTATCTATTTGTGATTATCAATTAGTTTTCAACACTTTAAGCCTGCATCTGTGGTATAATCATTTTATTTGTTATCCAACAGACGCTCGTAACAATGCGAACAGAAACGTGATCGAGCTTCTCTCAAGTCGTTACTTTGTACTGGCGACTTTGATCTTCTTTTGCGAGATGATTCTTCTCCGTGAAGGATGCAATTCAGTCAAGAAGGGTATTTTAAGCAACAAAAATACTGTGGGTTTGCAAACTCATGCTTTTTGTTTAAGATCCATCTTAGGAAAATATTCCTGCAAAGTCTAGTAGATTATTACTGATTTTTTAAAAAAAGCATGAAACTTAAGGGCGCTGATTAAAATAATATGAGTAATGAAGATGATTCAACATAATTGAAATTTTTGCTTTTACTAGGTCGCAAGCGTAAACACTGAAACCAAGCGATTTTTGGCATGCTGATTCATTTTTTTCTGGATGGACTACAAATAAAACGGTAATTTTGTTTTATTTTAACAACTTTCACGACTCTGAATTGTGTTATTCTAGAAATTTGAATGTCAACTTTACAATCTACAGCCAAAGCGACCGTTCTCTGTCTGTCTGTCTGTCTGCCTGTCTATCTGTCTGTCTGTCTGTCTCTCTCTCTCTCTCTCTCTCTCTCTCTCTCTCTCTCTCTCTCGCGCTCTCTAAATTACTCAGAAACTCAAAAAGAATAACATTCGAGACAAAATATTTGAGCCTTTCTCTTAAAATCCTAACATATGAAGAAACATCCAATATGGAAACTCTACATTCAGACATACAAGCAATAAATGCCAGGACACGGTGCATGGCGAGAGCACACACACACAGACACACAGACACACAGACACACACACACACACACACACACACACACACACACACACACACACACACACACACACAGAGACAGAGAGAGAAGCGATTTTGCAAATCGATCCCTTCCACTTCTTCATTCCATGAAAATTAAATGGAAAACATCTAGCATGTTTACGCATCTGAGTACACACTCTCGCATGTTCGAACAGGTCAACGACTTATAGTAGCACTTGTTAGTTGTCTCCCAAGTTTTATTGTGTTCATTTCTGGCGAATGTTTTGAACATCACTTCCATGCTATGATAATCATTATGAGACGACAATGTACAATATTCACTGAAGACCGAATGCTCTGCCTATTTGAGTCTTCTTTTCAATTCATTCTCTGTCTGTGGCTCTGTCAGTCTGGCAGTGTCAGACACAGGGTTCCTGCTGTTCCTGATGTGTAGCAAGTCCTACGCCATCGTCAGTCTGGTGGACCCGGTGGCCGGCAACTACTGGTTGAAACGTCATCACGGAACTGTTTTGGCCTGTTGCCTGGGTTTCCTGGTCGTGTCCAACGTGACAACGGCTGTCATAGCTGTGGAACGGTGTATCTGTGTTCTGAGTCCCCTCAAAGCTGCCAGGATCTTCAGAACAAAGTCAGTGTGTGTGTGTGTGTGTGTGTGTGTGTGTGTGGTGTGTGTGTGTGTGTGTGTCTGTGTGAGTGTGTCTGTGTCTGTGTGTAGCAATAGTGATAATAGTAGTAGCAGATTTTTGTTGTTATTGTTTCTTCTTCTTCTTCTTCTTCTTCTTCTTCTTCTTCTGTCATTTCAGTGACATTAATACAAGACAAGAAAAGGAGAACGTTTGTGTGCAAGGTGGGCAGGGGGAGGTGGAGAAGCAAGGATGGACCATGTGAGACTTGCACGCTTGTATGTGAAGATGATCGATATGCAATTTTTATTATCGTAAAAGTTTTGATATTATTCAAATTTCAAAATTTTTGAAAATGAGTGAATAAGTCAATTTATTTCAGTTTGATAAAATATACCATTACACTTTTAATATGGCTTTGTTTGAAAACATATGGAACCTGATGTCAAAGAAATAATATATTAGTTTGTAGAATTTGATTACATCGATGAAATGGTATAACTTCAATGTTTTTTACAAACAAGAACACACGTCAGTAGTATTTCATTTGAATGGTTTCATCATTACTTCAGCTTTCAAGTTGATTAATTGTGTACGGGAAACAATGTGATCTTAGTTTCATTGACTGAAAATGTATCAATAAGGCAACAATATTTTTATTCTTATGATGGATAATGCTCACTTTATATGCATCGTACTGGTTTACATAAATTAGTGTTCTATACAGTGTGACAACCGTACGGTAATGTAATCTTGCTTATAGCGCAGCCGACCGCAAACGGCCATATCAGGGTTGCAATAACCATTCATTTTTAAACGCTGTTGCAGGTATATGGGAATACTGATCTTCATTGCAGCTGTGTGCATTCAAACAGTGCTTAATGCTGCCTTCACACTGAAATTTCAGACTGTTGAAGTCACAGACCCCCACCCAACACCTCCACTTTCATCTCTCGTGTGTCACCTTTCTACCTCCGTCACCGAACCATCATTGACATCATCTACAACCACTTGATTCTTGTCACTCTCCCTTTCCTCTCCCTCGTCGTCGTCATCGTCTGCACCACTGTCATCATCTTTCGCCTCAAAGTCACCGCCACCTGGCGTCAAAACGCAATGTCCAATATGACGTCATCGGAGAAACAGGAAGTGAAAGTGACGCGGATGCTGGTGACCGTGTGTGTTGTATACGTCACGTGCACAATACCGGGTGTGATTAATCAAACTATGATATTCAGTCGTGCACCCGGCTTTATGATAACCGACTATTTATGCAATTTGTTTAAAATGTTCATGGCTATGCGTCATCTGTTTGAGGTGGTGAATACTTCCAGCAATTTTCTCATCTATATGAAGCAGAGTTCCCGCTATCGATCCTCCCTTAGGCAGCTGTGGCAGCCTACCCAACCAGTGCAGGAAAAGAGAAGATGGCAGCAATCAACGTGTTCATCATTGCGTCAGGATGGTTGGAATTCCAGACAAAAGTCTAAATCTATCACAGCTTTGCACAATTAGTATCAATGTGGTTTTTCGTTTACCTTTCCAAAACAAATAATGTTTGTGAAAACACGGTGAACAAGTTGTGAAAATATTGCACAAATAAAAGAAACGACAATTACTAAAGTCAGTGAAAAATGTCTTTACTGGTGGTTCAGAATAAGCTTGGCAATTCTTATCTTTGTCGTGCCATTGTGAACAAAGAAGGAAAGTAAATACGGAATATGGAGAAAATGGAAGAAAAAGTGCGTACAATTAAATCATCATCCATTTACTATGATGAAATGTGAGATCAAAACGTCTAGTTAGAAAGTAAGCAGTTACAATAAAATACAACTTGGCAAAGTATGCATTAGTATGCATGAAGGGATACACACGGGCAGATGTGTTGACTGATTTTAAGGTGGCTAGTTTTAGTCTTCTGCTTCTTGTATTCACCTCTGTATTTCCTTTATTTAAGACAAGCAGCTGGTATTGCCACAATATAGGCCTTCAAATGTATGGCTGAGAATCGAATAGCTGCCATTTTACGTCAGACCCTAAAATTTATTTCAAATATTCCAGAACTACTTGATTTTTCCTTCATTCTGTAAAATAGCTCACAAACAATTCATTCTGGATAATATGCAAATCAGCATTTTAAACAGTTTATCTTTGAATATCTTCAGAAACGACAGTCGTTCATTTCGTTGGTCTTAATCCGCCTGATCAATCCTACATCAGATTTGAGGGAACAGATCATTTGCTTATCATGATAAGATGCTTCCTTTGATTATCAACAGTTCAGTCTTAATCATAATCTTGTATCGTCTACAAAGGGTTGTTCCTCCTGAATTCAGAAAAAGCATTTTTCCCGTAAGTAGTTTATATATGTGCAGTTAATAACATCACGTTTAAAGAATTAAATAAAGGAAACAGTATTTGAATTTCTTAATATTTGTAAAATCCAGATCTGGTTCTTATTCAGTTTGCGCACGCACGCCCATGTCTTTCTATTCCTTTCAACCATGTTTTTATCATCCATTTTTTCTTTAGACAGCTTATCACTCACTGTCGTCCAAAAAAAATACACTCCAAATGAAAACTCAAAATAACCGTGTCATCATATTTAGATGTTCTCATACACTGTAAACCTGAAATTTTGTTTGAATATGGAAAAACACCTGATTTGGAAAAAAAATCTGTTCAACGTAATATTTAAGAATCATACAGTACGCGTTTTGATTTTGTTCTCAGTAGTATATTACTTGTGTTTTCCCACTGCTTTTGACTAAATGTAAAGCTTTGTTAAATACATCATGTAGGCAATAACTCGTTTAGATCAGATGCCTTCTCAGATACGTAGTTAATGAGTGTACCTGACAAATGGAGAAATCCTGCAGTTGCTGTACTTGTTCAACTGCTCTGATCAATGTAGCATCACGGGTCGCCATTTGAAAAAGTTCTGCATAACAATGATATGAATGAAAATATGTTGGCTCGGCTTTACCTGTCTGCATCCCTCGTTTATTATGAAGGATGGGGAACATTGTCTTTTATATTGATTTATACCAATTGTGTGTTTCTGTCCAGAAACGATTACTGTCAATGGCCACGAAGACACTTCGAAGAAACAAATCTCAAATTATGAAATCACATACCCTGTCAAAGTCGATACAAAATAGCAAATGTGGAAGACATTTTTCATAAATCAGCCTGATATTATCGTCTATTTACCTTTGTCACAAACAAAAGACGTCATTCGTACTCCGACGAAATTTATAATCTATTTTGACGCACTGCGGATGTGCCGAAATAGTGCATAGCTCCGGAGTATTGAAACATATCATTTCACTTTTAAAATGCATGAGAACTCATATGGTATGTTTTACGTGGCCATGATCTGTCCATTCAAATTATTATGATTCTTATGTATATACAAAACAAATTGTTTCAGCGCGTCGTATCAGTCAAGGGTGTGTATGAATTTGAAGAAACAAAAAAACAACGGTTTAACTATTTTCTGTATGGAGGCTGCAAGTTGCATTCCACTCCGCATTTTAGCTTACATTCTGTGCCCCTGGTTTGTTTGTGGTCTGGCACTTTGTATTTTACTATATTAGTACCACCCACACAACCAGGAGGGCATATTTGTATGTAGTGTAGCTTGATGCAAGTGGAGACTGACATCTGATCGGGCGCCGCAGGGTGAGCATTGCAGATCTGTATTTCGAACAACTAACTCCAGTTTCTTTTTATATTTCAGTGGCTTGAACTGCACGATTCGCTCAACGTAAATTAATATAGCTCACTAACTTCATTGTCCCTTTCTATTCCAGATTGGGGAGCTGGACAACAAACCTGATCAATATTAGTGATCGTTTGTTGGTCTTGCGTTGTCAGTCTGTAGTTAAGTGCAGAACAGATAGGTAAATTTTTTGGTACGAAATTGTAAATGTAGTAGTAGAATAGTGAAAATGTACACGGGGCGGACAAGATATTAAATTAGAAGGGGAGAAGAAACTTGCTCAGCAAATTGAACTGGAACTTATGAGTCTGTGTATCTGTTTTTCTTTCAGGCATTATTTTCCTTCTACATTCTCCAAGGTGCTACGTCTTCTATGTCCATATTTCTACATTGACTGTTTCCCCCCATCAACTTAGTCTTCTTTATCTGCGACTTCTTCATTTACCGTCGCACGACGTATTCCTGGACTTCGTTGTTCATCTGCTTGAAAAGAAGAAAAAAAGAAATCAATAACCAGTGGACAGAAATATTATTGGAGAAATTTTTATCGTAAAAATATATTCGACGTGTGTTATTTTGTTCTTTGTGCATCAAAACGAAGATGTGCTTCATCTCACCAAAGCAAGGATTTTCGATGCTGCGTTGATCGCTCCTGAAGAGTATTCATTGTGAAGAGCTGCGTTTTTTTTTTTTTTTCAATGCTGTGTTATGAGTTGTATACACGGACGGTACAGTGCAACATTCTTCAGGGAGCACTGTGTTATCCTTCGCCATCTCATCGGTTGCCATCAATTTAGGGAACTGTTGTCGAGGGTGTGGACAGCTGTTTTCCGCGGAGACTGAGCTGTAATCATCTGGAGATCTCCGCCATTTTCGATAAGTACATTTATGTTTACATGGAGCTACGCACAGCAGTGTACACATCCGGTTAGGTCCGCCATCTTGGTTTTTCGTCTGCACTTCCGTTTGCGTGTTTTCGATTTTGTCGTATGCATACAGTGTCCGACTGTTGAGTTGAACCGAACTTGTACAGTCACAGACTGTCTATTTGAGTGCTTAACTGCATCTTAACACATTTTGTCTCAACAATGACCGCGTACTAAATTGTCCCAGTAGAGCTATTCTAATGAAGTATTTTGGCATCGCTTCCTACTTTGAGGGCAAGATTTTGCGTCCTTCGTTTCAGCACAAAGGTCTGTTTGGTTTTGTTGTGTGGACAATCAATCACCTACAGTCACATTTGTCATTATGCTTGGAGTAACGGTTCAGTATATGATGTGAGTGTATGATGTGAGTCTAAATTCAAGTGTTGCCAGACGACAAGGTTTACATGAACAATTAAAGGTAAATTGAATCAGAATGTGACTTTTGGTGGGAGAGGATTTCCTGTCAGTGGCTCAGTTCTTGGGATTTGACAAATACAAGTTTTGCAGTGACTTCTGTAGTGGTGACCCGTGTAGTCATGTTTTATCTGTGTTGTTGTTGTTCTTGTGTGTGACTGTGTGTGTGTGTGTGTGTGTGTGTGTGTGTGTGTGTGTGTGTGTGTTTTCAATTGTGTTGTATTGTCTGTGGAGTGAACAATTCAACAGGAGAGTTCAGAAGATCACAAAATTCTTTATTTCTTGTAATGTTGATAATTTGCAAATCCACAAGAACACATCATGACAATGCCATGCACACATATCAACGTCTATGTAATACTTGAATAGTAAATTCTGACATGCCAGCCCGTGACATGTTTAATTGTCTCATAGAATATGAAAATGTCTCATAAAATGACTGGTCAAGGAGACAATGTCTCATTGGCATTTTAAATCCATCCCTGAGATGGGATGAAATATACTAGCATGCTTCATAATCAACCACTGTTCAGCCCCTGTCTCACTCTTCCCTAAACGACCTACATAACTATCTTTGCTTTAGTTGCCTAAATGTACAAAGAGTGCATTGATATTCATCACCGCCTGTTGTTTGGTCACACTGGACATGCACCCATCCTTCACATGAGTTGCACTGTCGCCAAAGTATTTCTTCCAGCAGTGCCTTTATCCTCTTTGCACAGACATACAGCACAAACATTTGGTGTGATTTGACTAAGTTTCAGTTTTATTTCCTCAGTTTGCTTTGAATCAGGTTTGCTAAGTCTAAGTCTACTTCTACCTGGTTTTCTTTTCGTTGCATAGAAATTTCTCTGTGCTTCAAAGTGTTTGTTTCCAGTAACTGGTCTTTTACTTCAAACTTTATGTCAGGCTTGTCACATGTTCTTAATGCTTCAAAACCTTTGGCAATTGATAATGCTGATGAGACATTTGTAATAATACTTTTCACAGCATCAATGTTTTTTTTGTGTGCTTTGTAAAATCTATCAGATTATTCAGTGCTTGCAGTGCCTGTGTGTGCAACTGATTCAAATCTAAAGAACTTGGTGGATCTTTCTTGCATACATACTGTGCAAAATCAGTATCATTCCCAGTGAAATTTTCATCATGTGCATTCCTCTCATTGTCAGGCAAAATATCTTCATCAGCCTGATCAGGTTCTCCTTTGAATTGTCACATGTTCTGCTGTTTACGCTGGCCATTTGAACTGCATGTATATGTTTACAGGGTATCGTTCGAGTTAAAAAATCCACACATGTGCATGAAAACATGTGAGGGCAAACACCACAATCTGTGCAGGTCTGTTTACACTTGCATTCTGGACAGGTTTCATTTGGGATTACATAATACTGCACATCATTGCGCTCTGCAGAAAATACAATCCATTCAATACCATGTTTTTCAATATCTTTTATGGTCAAAGCACTCTTATGTCTGATAAGAATTTCACGGAGCCTGTGTGTCATCTTCCCCATATGGCATTTATGCAGCTGTTCACAAGCTTTGTCTCTTGCAAGCTGGAGGAGAACGAAGAGGAGACTATCAACACGTTTGTTCTGCTTTCTTTGAAAATAGATATCTTTCAACACACGATGGAATGATTCCACATACATGTTGGTGTTCGCAAAAACACCCTTACGAAAACATGCTGCCCAATACAAAACTCTTTTTTCTCTGACGTATTCACTTTGGAATAATTATGGAAATTTGGAAAGTTCTGGTTACAATATTCTTCAAATTCTGTCATTTTTTTCCGGAAAATTCCCTCCTCTACCTCACTTCTCAACATGCACAACATGTAATACAGTTGAGCCTGCTCCTCCGTATCTGGCACTGACTCTCTCAGTTTCTTTCTCCAAGCTTTATCCACATGCCAGGTACAATATAATCTTCTCTTAGGCACTGGAAATACTGCACACCAGGCATTATAGAATGAAGATGCTAAGTCACTCATAAAAAAGTTTGATATATCCTCACCATTATTTGCTGCTTTAACAGCATGAAGAAAAACTTCAAGTATAGAAGTGTCTTCCTTGTTAGAAATTGCCCATGCTACAGGAATCCCCTCACCGAAATCATCAGCTACAAGTATGGTTGTCAAGAGGAATTGGTATTGTGTGTGTGGAGTGAGTGGAGTCAATGAATATCATGTCACGAGAAAAATGTTTCATCATGTCTCTTTGGAATGCTGTTTGAATGCAAAGTAAAAAATCATCCTTCAGCAGATTATTACTGGGATCTGACTGCCCTTGCATTTTAAAATAAATAATGGGATTATCACTGTTCTCTTTTAACGCTTCAACCCAAAGCTGAACGCTGCATGCATCATTTGAATCCTTCTGAGAGTGAGAAATTTTGTATTCACGTTTTATGTTCTGTATATCTTTCCTTGTAAGTAGGGTGTCCCTGTCAATTGTACTAAACTGATCTCTAATTTCTCTAAGCAGCTTTGTATCTTCTACACCAGCGGATACCTTTGCAGCAACAAATGAGCGCATTTCAAGTGACAGTTTTAAATGACATAATTCTGTCTCGTGACCATGTGGTCTAAACAAAAGACAGCGGTAACTTTTCCAGTATGAATGTATGTGTTGTGACCGTCATGTGGCAAATACATTTTCCTTTAATTTTTGATGTTCCCTGAGTTTTTATGTGTCTCTTGCGTTGGTCTGCTGGCACACTCTTTGCTACATTTATTTCAGACCGATTACAGTATTAAAAACTCTGTAACATTTTCAGTCCCTTTCTCAGGCCCACGTTGCTTGACAAAACGAGTATTAGTAGTTTTCTCTGTATCTGACCGCCAGACTTCAAATTCTTGTTTTGCACTGGAATGTTTTTGACTGAATGTTGAAAATTTTCCCATGTGCTGCATTGTAGTGATAAATCACTGCTTCAAATTACACGCTACAAAGTCACACTGATGACAGTTACAATGTCCTGTAGTGTGGGGTACTTCCATACCAGGGTGGGATTTTTTTATATGACGTACAAGGGCATCACGCCTGGAGAGATGAGCATCACAGTAGGGACATTCTCTGCTTGGTCTCTTTACCTTTCGGAAGGAAGATGGATCAGTGTCGGATCACCAGGTGGATTCTTTGGTGGTTTTGTGTGGATGGTGGAATAGGCTGGCATTTGGTGGAGCACCATAGGAGCTGGCTCATTTGGTGGAGCACCAGAGGGAGCTGGCTCATTTGGTGGAGCACCAGAGGAGCTGGCTCATTTGGTGGAGCACCAGAGGGAGCTGGCTCATTTGGTGGAGCACCAGAGCACCAGAGGNCAAACACAAACATGCCCACACACACACGCACACAATACTGCAGACAGAAAGAGAGAGAGACAGAAAGAGAGAGAGAGAGAGTGAGAGAGACAGAAAGAGAGAGAGAGAGAGAGAGAGAGAGAGAGAGAGAGATAGAGGGAGGGAGGGAGGAGAGAGGGAAAATACCATTTTCAATGACATGTGGCAGATTCAATTGTCTATGAGTGTTTCAAAACAAACCCACCTCACCAATGTACAGCTCCCGTGAATATGAAAGTACGTGCATAAGCATGTAAGGTAACATTTTGCAAAGTAAATCACACCTAGAGCACCATTTTAAAGCCGGCTGACCACACACATGCCTACTCCCGAAAAGTGGAGTAGAGTGGGAAGAGGGGGAACGGGAGAGGGTATAAGGATGTAGGTAGGGGAAGGACTGGGGGGCAGGAATGAAATTATTTTAAATAAGGAGGGGGGAAGGGGAAAAAAAGGGAAAAAAAAAAGGGGGGGGGGGGGGGGGAGGGAAAAAAGAAGATAGTAAACCTGATGTTGAAACGGGGGTGGGGGGTGGGGGGGTGGGTAAAAAGTAGGAGGGATACCAGCAAGAGTAGTCACCAGAGGAGCTGGTAGGGAGGAAGAAGGTCAAGAGCATGGGACGGACGGGTCTGAAAAAAAGGCTTGAATGATGGGTGTGGCTGAAAGGGTAGATACTGAAGATAGGGGGGGGGGGGGGGAGAGAAGGGAGAGTAATGGGAGGAGTCTAGGTGACCATGTAGAGACCCTCTGGGTAAACAGTACGTAATTTGTTGAACCAGAAAGATTCCCATTGGAGTCTGTAATCATTGTCCTCTGAAAAAAAACTTTTTCTATAACTACACATCTTAGATCCTGAAGGGAGTGATTAGTCTGGTGGAAATGTCTGGTTACTAAAGTTCCAGTGTTCTTTTTGATGTTTGATCTGTGCTGGTAAAATGGGTTTTTAATGAGTTTTTATTTCCCCAACATACTGGCTGTGTGGGCATTTGCTGCAAAACAGTAAACAGATGATGTTGTAGTTAAACAGTCCATGTGGTGTCGGATGGTGAATGATACTCCCGTTACTGTACTTTTGAAGTTGGCTCTTTCCACTAAGGATACTTGGCAGATCACACATTTTCTACCACACGGAAAGCACCCGGGTGGTGAAGAGTCCAACTGATGGGTGGAAGTGCAGAGGGCATGAGAAAATTTCTTAGAGACTTGCTGTTTCTTTCTCCCGAAATAGGTGGGACTGGAATGGCCTTTTGCAGTCTAGGACTGGACTGTATATATGTGCATATAAATTCCCTGATTTTTTTTCGTTCTCATTTTCTTTCTTCTCTCATTTCTTCCCTCCCATCCTTCCTTTTTTTTCCCCATCTTTATTTGTTCATAATAATCTTTGCCAAGTCATTAATATAATAACAGGGGATTTGTTCAGCATAATTCTGTTTGGTCAATCAATGGGAATTTGCATCCAAACAAAGGCTGTTGGGGTTAAAAAAAAAAAATAACAGGTTTTAGCGGGGGAGAAGGCATGTGTATGTGTGTGTGTGTGTGTGTGTGTGTGTATGTGTGTGGATCATTATATGTGAGAGAGAGATGTGGGGGAAGGGGTAACAATATGTGAGAGAGGCAACAATTCATAAGATTGAGAGAGAGACAGAGAGAGAGAGAGAGACAGAGAGAGACAGACAGACAGACAGAGAGAGAGAGAGAGAGAGAGAGAGAGAGAGAGAGAGAGACAGAGACAGAGACAGAGCAAGCTTGCACTCACAACTGATTCAGGTAGTCCTCCATGCACTCTGGTTTGATAGAATGAACTGAAATGAAGCAGAGAGCAGATTATCAAGCTATATTCCCATGCTGGCAGTCCTGAATGAAAAGAAAAAAACTTATGCAGACCTACAACCAGTAAGTAACATGGCCCTTAAAACATGAACATTAAAACTTGGGATACATTCAAAGCATGGTGACTGCAAGCGGAAACTGACACACATTTTTAAAGGGAAAATTAAAGTAAATCCGCCAGACAAAAAGGACAAACAAACTGCAAGACAAAATTCAACAGGTAAAAATAACAAGACCCTCATGACCTACACTGAATCTATGAGATGACCCCATGACCTACACTGAATCTATAAGACGACCCCATGACCTACACTGAATCTATAAGACGACCCCATGACCTACACTGCATCTATAAGACGACCCCATGACCTACACTGAATCTATGAGATGACCCCATGACCTACACTGAATCTATAAGACGACCCCATGACCTACACTGAATCTATGAGATGACCCCATGACCTACACTGAATCTATAAGATGACCCCATGACCTACACTGAATCTATAAGACGACCCCATGACCTACACTGAATCTATAAGACGACCCCATGACCTACACTGCATCTGTAAGACGACCCCATGACCTATATTGAATCTATAAGACGACCCCATGACCTACACTGAACCTATAAGACGACCCCATGACCTACACTGAATCTATAAGACGACCCCATAACCAGAGGTTCCGTTAGACCGGCATATGCCGGTTTTTACCGGTAAATATTTGCCTTGTACCGATAAAAATAAAAGTCACCGGTACCATGTACCGGCAGAACAGCCTCTCTCTTGCATACACACTCTGTCTCAATGCCACCTGGTTATCGTCAGATGAGAGGATGGCCACGCAAGTGGTGGGAACTAAAAGGAAGTGTGGTGATGACAGCCACGCGTCATCACTCTTCCACCCTTGCTCCTGCCTCTCCTCCCTTTTTTTTTACCCGAGCTAAAAAATGGACTGCGCTCATTAATATAGCCAGTGTTTATATGTAACGGTTTGTTCCATTTCTGTCTGGGTGAACCAAGCATTTCACCCCCTCTCCCCTAGTTTTCTACTTTGATATCTGCCCGTTTCGTGCACTGCAAAATGATTTTTAGCTGTCATCGGTTGTTGCATTAGTCCGTCCGTGTAGCCACTTGCAGTTGTTTTGCATGATTGACCCCAATACTTTGATTTTATTTTTCTATGCTGCATGATTAGGATGGTACCGGCTAGTGCTTGGCTTGTACCGTAAAATTTTTTTCTTTGCCGGTACCAAATACCGGCAAATGCTGTAGTCTAATGGAAGCTCTGCCCATGACCTACACTGAATCTATAAGACGACCTCATGACCTACACTGAATCCATACTAAGACTTTATGACCTACATTCAATCTATAATAGGACCCCATTACCTACACTGAATCTATGATGAGACCCTATGATCTTCATTCAACCTATAATAAAACCCCATGACCTACACTGAATCTATAATAAGACCCCATGACCTACATTCAAGACCCTAAGACCTACATTCAATCTATAATAAGACCCTATGACCTACATTCAATCTGTAATAAGACCCCATGACGTACACTGAATCTCAAAAACCGTCTCTTTGCTGGCCAGCTGCGTGGAGTGGGACTCCTTGCTGGGCTCCAGTGTTCGAACTCTCATGAAGTTCTTAAACCAGCCCCTCTTCTCCGGCTCCGTGTCGCTGTCGCTGTGAGTGCTAGTGCCCCTCCATCTGTAACACAGGAGACATAGCTTGTGACCACCACCCTCATAGGAAGAAGACCTAAGAGATCAAAACGTGTCATGTTTTGTCTTCGTTTGTCAAAGTCATTTGGTGGAGTTGTGATAATTACTTTTAAAAACATGTTAATCCTGTTCGCCACATTATCGTTGTGATGTGGATGTCAAACCTAACTGTGGTGGCTTAGAAATCTGATTTCACATGGATGCCGTCCTTTTTGCTCCCCACCCCTGCCACCCTTCCTCTCTCCCCTCCACGCAAAGCTTCCTCTAGCTGCTTTGTTTGGCAGCTCACCGACGGCCTGGGTGCTCTGTCTGATAAAGGAGTTTCTTTCAGTAATATTTCATGCGGGAGACAATGGTCTATGCCAGGAATGAAGAGAGGGCCTGGCATGTTTGACCAAGCATTTGGCAGTCTGTTTACACTGTTTCTTCCATCCTTGCTTGAAGGATAAAAAAAAAAAGATGAGGTACAAGCCAAACATGTTTTGGGTCATCTGAACGCTTGGTTCAACAAACAACAACAGTTCTTTAAAGCATCAGCTGGGAGTGGGTTGGGAGGAGGAGGGTGTGATAGGGGGGGAGGGGGGGTTGTTGTGGGAGGGGTGGGGTTGGGAGTGGGGTTGTGGGTGAGGGGGGCTTTGGGGGGGGGGGGGGAGGATGTAGAAACTGATACACTCTATACTGGCATCAGTTTTTCACAATACTTGTGTCACCAAAGCACATGAGACTACATGAATTAAAAAAATATGGAAGTATTCCATGCTATCAAAAAGCTCAGATCAAGTAAAGTAAATGTAACAAATGTGCTCAGCCCTTAACAACAGTACTAGTTTTGCACAATTCAAGGACACACTATCTACCATGTGCACTCAAAAGAAAGACAGTAACTCTCTGTTCAGTAGCCATCAAGCATCCACCTAGACCCAGCTGGTTATGGATGTTAATCAATACAACAAACAAACAACAAACAAAAACACCACTTTGTTTGCGTCACTGTTCTCAGAGTTTACAGCTTACAAACAACATACACAGAGGAGACAAAGTTTTGTGATGATGATCATCATTCATGGGTTTTCAGGGTCCAGTCAATTGTAGTACTCCTGTCTTTGTCATTATAACGGACACATAGGCGCTAAATTTTCTGGAAGAGCATTGTGCAGAGGCAAGGAAGCAAGACATCCGTTCTCCTCAAAATGTTGATTCCTGGCACATCTGCCCTCTGGAGGCAAATGCATCGCTGAGACAGGCAAGCCGTGGATCTTTGTTTGAATTTACTCAATCAGGCAAGTGATTATTTTGATAACCAATGTATTTTTTTTTTCTTTTTTGAAACTCTCTGAGAAACTGGTCTAAAGAAAGTAGAGTCCATCTGCAAATACATATCATAAGAAAACTGTCTTTAGCCCACCTGAATCCTGTCACATGCTCACTTTCACTTTGTGAAGAAATCCTAGGGTTACTTCATGCCAGAAAATGGCGTCACTTCACCATAAATCACTGCACCATAACTGAATTTTTTAAACCACTACACAAATTTAACTCAAGAAGGCGTGTGACAAATATGAGTCAAAGGTATGGGGTAGGATACAGGGAGGGTTATGTAAATGTGACAAGTGTCTGCTGAATTGCTGCTAAAAAAAAAAATACCCGAGGTATGAGCTTCAAAACATCAAATTAACCCCCACCCCCATCTTCACACACGCACGCGTGCGCGCACACACACACACACACATGCACGCACACACACACACACACACGTGCATGAGTACAAACAAACACACACACACACACACACACACACACACACACACACACACACACACACTGAGTAAGGTTAAGTTTCTGTGCCTTGATGGTTGTTAATTAGTTTTGTTAAGATTTTAGGTGTGTGTTTTTTTCCCTTTCAAATTTATTTGAAAAATTTAAGTGTTTTGTAATTACCATTATTATTCATATAAGCACTCATATAAGCACACACACATACTCAAACACACTAGCATGTGTATACATACACACACGAGCACACACACATGCACACATACGTGTGCATGCACAAGCATAAGCACATATGCTCTTTCTTTCCCTATCTCTCTCTTTAGGCACAATTTTTTTTTTTCCATCGTCTAATATCACAATTAGTGGAAAGATGTTAAATGAAATCACACACACACACACACACACACACACACACACACACACACACACACACACACACACACACAAAGTTACAGCAGTAGCAAACCACACAAACTTTTTTTTCATTCCTGTCTGAACAGAAACATGTACAGTCAAACAACTGTAACCTTTGACCATCTGTTGCATTTTAATAGACCTGCACACATATGTTGCGTCGATCGTTTTCTACTGTGTTTGACCGTGCCGTTTCTGATAAACATAAATGTGATCGTCATTTCCATGGAGTTTGGAAAAGAAAAAAGGATTACATGTTTTGAGGAATTAAGCGACAAAACAAAAATACAATATGAAATAAAGCAGGGATAGAAACATATGAAGATGTATTTTCAACTGAAAATGCTATCAGAGAAAGAGATTTGTGCAGGCAATGCATTGAAAGATACAGCATGAGTTAATACTTTAAGTCAAGAGACCACAAATTTGAAAATAAATGAAATGACACAACACAAAATAATACAAGAAAAGATGCAGATACAAACTCCCAAACCTTCCTAAATATTAATAACATAAATGAAAATACAATACGTTCAGATGTGTAAACAATCTCCCAACCCCTCCCCAACATTCACAGTAAAATGAAAATACTGCAGATGTGCATGTTTTTGGTGATTTTTTTTTTTTTTTTTTTTTTTTAAATTTAATGTGATGAAGGCTCCCCCCCCCCCCCCCCCCCCTTCAGTACATTTGTGTGTCATACACACACCATAAAATTACCAAATGTGTTCCAAATTTGACTGGGGGCTGGGGGCTGGGGGCATACAACAAAATGTTAGCTTGAAATGTATGTGGATACACAACATTACTGAAATTGAAAAAGATTACATGCATAGATATAGATCCTCTACATAAAAAGGGAGATCACTGACATAAAGGGCAAACAGCAGGAGCCTTGGGCGCAGTGTGTCAAATGGGGTCATGAATCTGACTAGCTACAGGTTCATTTGGTTTGCGGACAATCTTTTTTTTAGGAGTGATGAGATCAGTGGCAGACTGTTTCCTATTCCAACGTTCGTTTATAGAAATGATATTTGAAAGCTTTCTGCCTTCTGTTTGAGGTCACTGACAGGAGTGTTGGAAAATCAGACCAAAAAGAAAATAACAGACCGGACCCTGAAAGCTTTCTGCTTAGTGTTTGAGGACAATGACAGGAGTGTTGGAAAATCAGACCAGAAATAAATAACAGACTGGACCACGATTCTGACCGACAGCCGAAATCCAACGGTCTTTTGACTATTATGAGGTTTCGTGTCTACACCCACCTATACAACAGCAATAACCTTGTGCTCTTCTGCATGAAGTATGGGAAAGTAACTTTCTCAAAACAATGTGCCCTAAGGTAACATTCAAGTGTAAGAAATTTGCTTTTCCGTACTTTATGCTGGACAATGCCCTGGGGGAAATGAAGATATTGTCAATCTGTGGATGCAGATGCAGTGGAAACTTCAGGTTAACACAGGAAAAGTCTCATGTCTGTGTGTTTTATCCAGCACACCATCAACATCTAGCCTTGCTGTCCTTCCCTGAACTTTTTCAACTGCTACAGACTGCTTTCTAAAATCTACAGGTGGATGTCAGAGTACATTTCCGTATTCCTGATGAAGTCGTAACATTTTTAAGAATCTAACAAACATATCACAGCACCCGTATCAGTGTATGAAAGTGCCTCTTTTTTCTCATAATTTCAATAACTTGCTTGTCCTTCGAAGGACTTTGCATTCGTAACAAGCATGACAAATTTCAACTCCTCATCAAAACATGAGTTCTCTATGGTTCTCTCGTCAAAGTGGTTGTTTCAGACTTTTGTCTCTTTATCAGAATGTTTCAAGACGTAAATAATGCGACGATTATTTTTGCCTATAGTCTATACAGAGCATTTTGCATTGATCTGAGTTAACATAACAATTCCCTGTATCTGTTCTTTAATCAGCCCATCTGTGTCACACTGCAGTGTGACTTTGAGACAGCTAAGTTATGAATATTTGCATCATCCATAAAGATTCTGCTGAGGCTATCAACCACATCTGGTAGATTACACATGAAAATTGTAAATAGAATAGAACAACGCACTGTCCCCTGAGCGATACCACTTAGAATATGAATATTTGAGGAGTGTGCTTTCCAAACTCTGACTGTAGCTCTGTGTCTAGTCAGTAGGAAATTTGAGATCCAAGTCTAAACATTATTAATTATTCCATATGACTGATCAATCAATTTAGTGTTCTGCTTCACCTCGAAAGGTGTGTGCCCATTTATGTAACAAGTTGTTGTCCATCATATGATCAATCAATGAAAAGTTCTGCTTTTACCTCGAAAAGTTGTGCCACTTACATAACAAGTTGTTGTCCATCGTATGGGCAACAATGGCATCTCTTACAAAGACTTTACATTATATGTTAAATGGGTCTACAATTTCCTATTGAGGATTTATTTCCCTTTTTTCCCCCTTTTTAAATGGCTGTTATTATTGCTTTTTTTCTTTTTATAATCTTGAGGTATCACCCCTTTCTCTGATGTTTCATTAAATTTCATTAAATAAGACAGCAGAACAACAGAACTTCATGAGCCTCTTCAACTCCTTAGTGAAACATAATGCAGTCTGCCTGCCTTGTTTGGGTTTAAATTTTTGAGTTTTTTAACTGCTTTCACACTTCTGAAAACTTCCATTGGTGTTACATCAACAGAACTAGAAGCAAGTTATAAAGTCAGAAGAAATATAGATTTTACATACTGAAAATGAAGAAAATTTATTTTAAACATCTGCCTTTGCTGCCTTGGATACTGCCCTTTATCCATCCTCCCTCTAAACAAGTGTTTATCACGATATCTGTGGTTACATTTTTTTTACTTTTAACACTGTTCCAAAAACATTAAGGATTTATCTAACAATTTAAGTCATTTTCCTTTCATGCTTACACTTTGCCTTTCTCACTTCTTTTACGCACCAATTTCGTATAATGTTGGTAATCCACAGTCTTCAGTGATCGTTTTTTTTTTTTTTTTTTTTTTTTTTATACCGTATGTATGACGTTTCGTTCTTTCTTCTTCTCCTCCTCCCTCCCCCTCTCTCTCTCTCTCTCTTTCACTGACGATGTATTCACCCATTGGGGTATCATTTTCGTAATAGTTCTAATGCCACTCCACCTTCTTTCATGGAGACCACAGATGGATGACAGGACGTGCTGTCACAAAAAAAAAAAAAAAAAAAAAAAAAAAAAAAAAAAAAAAAACCAAACCTGAAAGGAACAACAGTTCTGTGAAAGAAGACATACATTACAAACTGCGCACAACTCTCAATGGTTGCTTTGACCCTGACAGTTGTCGGAGTGTAAACAAAAGTCACGGTCGAAGGAATAGGCCTACTAGTCTGCTAGATTCATGCGGTATTTTTCATCCGAATAACACGAAAACATACCATAAATCAAAGTTTTGCAAAAAAAATGTCTAATGCTAAACTATAAAGGCAAAAACTAACCGTACGCTAAACTGCTCCCTGACATTGTTGAAAAGATGGAAACTTGCCGCACTGGAGCAGACGTCTGAACGATGCCGCCATTGTTGCCATTTTAAGGGACGGTAACTTTACCCGCTCTGAATTCAAGGGCGTCGAGAAAGTGAGGGTTCAGGTCCAGAGATTCAGATTAGGTATAAAACTTTGGGAGCTTTGATTAAAACTTCAAAACCTGGAAAATCATTATTGTCCTTTGAAAACATTGACTATGCTTGTTTTCACCAGAAATCATTTATCATCATTGTTTTCTTCAAAGATTACAGGTTCTTAAAAATTTATTTATTCATCTATTATTCATGTATTCGTTTTATCATCATCATCATCATCATCATTATATTATTATTGTTGTTGTTATTGTTATTATTATTCCACTGAGAAAAGTGTAGCACGTAACATCGCAAGATGCAAAGGCGTAGGACACCTTGAAGAGTGCCTACACCCTGCAAGGACGACAAGATCAAAGGATGGTTGGCATCAACGTCACCACATTGCTACAGCAGTGGAATGCCCACATCAACGGCAAGACAACAAGTCTGTAACTTCCCTTGTTCTGGGTTTGGTCGTCCCTGTCTTCCTTGTCAAATGAGTAGGTGTGGACGTTATAGATGGGAATATAATTATCTGTTATTTAAGAATAAAGAAGAAAAAGGATCCTCCACCAAGATTAACGGATATGAAAAACTGTATTTCTGTCAGGAGAAGTGAATGCATACAGACCCCCCCCCCCCCCTCCCCCGAAGTTCATTTCCATGTATGTTTTTGTCTTTTTAATGATATCGAGCATGCAAACCAAGCTGGGTTTTTTTTTTTTTTTTTTTTTTTTTTGTATCATTGAATACTTTTAATGTTCCAAAATGATTTCTTACTGTATTGCTTCAACATAATTATCAGTCACATACAGTAGCTACATAGGGTTTATGTTCAAGGGGCAATTTTCAGCTTTTTTTTCTTGTTGGTTCCCAAAGCCGACATGAAGAAAGGCTTCGGGAAGGGGATGGGTGGGTGATGACATGGAGGGGAGTGAGGAAGAGGAATAGTTCAGTCGTGTAGGTCCGTCAAACAAATGGACCGACCAACAAATTATAACAGATCACGTGTTTTGTAGGTCATGCAGATTTGCTGTTTTGAGCATGCACACGGTGATACTTTGAGCGTTAAATTTCCATTTCCGATTCTTATATCGGCACAGACTGGTAAACTGAAAGAAGTGCTGTTTTTTTGGTTGGTTGTTTTTGTTGTTTGTTGCCGTTTTTTTTTTGTTTGTTTTTTTTTTGCCAGTAAATGAAAATGAAATGAGGCAGGGAACAGTAAACAATAAACAAGTAAGGTAACTCTCGCTCCCATAAGAAAACCTAACACAGAGTACTTTTATTGAAGAGTGGCACAGCTTTCTAAACTTGAATAAAATCAGACAAATACAAAAAGACGAAGAATCTAATAGTGGGGAAAAACAAGCGCAGGCCAACAACCCCTCTGCATGCAGCTAGTGAAGAGTTTTCAATATTATAATATATTTTCTTACTTTCATGTTCCCATTTTCTTCATCTTTCCCCCCCCCCCCCCCCCCCCCCCCCTTTCCGCTTAAGTCAAAATCTTTGCCAAGTCATTATTGTGACGACAGAGGGGTCGTTGGCCTGCGCGTGTTTTCCCCCACTATTAGATTGTTCGTCTTTGTATTTGTCCGACTTTATTCAGGTTTAGAGGGCTGTGCCACTCTTGAATAAAAGTTGCTCTGTGTTAGTGAGCAAGAGTTACCCTGCTTGTTTATTATTTCTGTTAGTAACCAGTACACTACAAACTGCCCCCTATGACGCAACTTAACACCATAATCATATCGCTGCAGTGGAAGTGTGAAAATCTGTGAAGAATATTTCTGTCAATAAGAGGTCGTTTCTATATATATGGTTTACATCTGGAAGAGATGTTCTTGGGAAAAGGAACACTACACAATTACAATTTTTCAGCTTATTTATTCAACAAAGGCAACATTTATCATGTTTGTATTGAAGATGATGTGGGTCATAAAAAGGGAGAAACTGAATTGAATCGGAGACGGATTTGTTGTAATCTTCTTCTCTCTATCATTCCGTTTTTGGTTTATGTTCAAGACTTCACGATTTGTCGAGTACTGTCAATAACTTCGTGATTGGTTCACATTTCGGCATCTTTTTTCAAACATACGTTAATCTGCTGATAGTAATAATACGACTGCTGGGTGGATGTGGTAGAGAGACTGGCATTATACAGTTTCTGTCCACGGGCCTGGACCCCTGATGATCCTTCATCAACTGCTGTCTAATCTCAAGACTCACAGTCCTCTCTGTGTTCGCCTATCAATCTATCGAGCATGGCACAACACAGAACCGTTCTACTTTGCATTCTTAATGACATACTTATCTCTCTCTGCCAAGACAGAGTTTCCATTCTCTACTTCTAGATGTTTTGGCTGCTTTTGATCTAACTGACCACGAAATTGCTCTATCACATCCTGAACGGGATTTTGGTATAAAATGAAGTGAAAACCCTCGCCTGGTTTCATTCTTCCAGTGAGAAAGTCGATGATCCATCGGTTGAGGTCATGGTTAGTGTCGCTATGGTGCTGAACTTGCCCAAGAGCAAACTGTGACTAGAGAGTCAAAGGCCTTTGCAAAATCCGCTAGAAAAGATCTGTCTGTTAAATTTGTCCCTGTGTTTCCACTGCAAACAGAAAAAACCTTCTTTCCACCACGGGACAGACAACAGCGAAGGTGTAGAATAGTGGTCAGTCGTTTCTGGTACGAACAGAACTTGCAGAAATGTGTGAAGTCGCAAAGAATGTCGATTCAAGATCAATGAAAATGTCTGATTGAGAGCAGCAAGGGTCCGTGATTGTTCGCGAGCTGCTCATTGCGCGATCACATGCTCTCTGACTGTCCGTCTGCCTGTCGGATGGTCGGTCTGTGTGTGTGTGTGTGTGTGTGTGTGTGTGTGTGTGTGTGTGTGTGTGTGTGCATGCGCATGTGTGTATGCGCGCGAACTCGCGCAGGCGCGTAACGGATGTGGATGTTGTTGTCTCGTTCGTCATTTCTTCAGATGGATCCCCCCCCGTCTCCCCGACAAAGGTGGCAGTACGTCGCAGGTCCTCCAGTCCTCCGTAGAGCTTCCGGGCCACTGGTATTGGGTAGGGCCAGGTTTTCTCTCGGAGCGCTTGGTGGAGCGGGCAGGACTGCAGTAGATGTTCTGTTGTCTGGCTGCCTGTTCTGCAGGGGCACTGCTCTGTGTTGCCGATGCGGAGTTTAAAGAATAGGTGGTATTTTCAGGTGGTTGTGGCCTGTCCTGAGCCTGAAGATGACTACCTGCTCTCGTCGAGTCAGCAGGTTGTACGGGTCTGCTCTGTTGTGGCGTGGATGCTGCTGCTTCCACTTTATCTGCAGCTTGGCGTTAATGATGGTCCTAGATTCAGGGTAGCTGGTGGATCTGTCCATGTGCTCCTTCGTAGTGCCCTACTTTGCCAAGGAGTCAGCAGTCTCATTGCCAAGCACGTTGCAGTGGGAGGGAATCCACTGCAGATGACTGTGTGACTTGTGCAGAGGGAGGCTGGAGATGAGGACAGATCGTTGAGCTCTGGATCTCTGTTGGACTTAAGGGCCTGCAAGATGGACAGGGCGTCGGTCAGGAGGACAACGTTGTGGCTGGCGTAGGGGCTGACCTCGATGTGGGCTGCTGCTGGTTTCAGGGCTTCTGCTTCAGCTCTGTAGTTCGTGGAGTACAGGCTGGTAGCAAGGCAGATCTATTCTTCTCTGCCTCCTGGATATTGGACATAGACTCCTGCCCCTCCATTTCGAATGGTATCTGCTGCAGAGCCGTCAATATAGACATGAGTCCAGGATTCCTTGGGGAACTGGGTATGGAGGTGTTCAAGGGACGGAAGTGGGTGAATCCACATTCACTGACTCCTTGCTGAAACTGAAATTCTCATTTTCCGCAAGGCCAGAATTCCACAACATCACTGCAGTGTCAAGAACTGTTTTGTACGATGTTGCATGTGTGCTAACCATGCAAGTTGTCATAAGAGACATAAACATCTCGTATCCCAGATCTGCTCATAAGGATATATAGACAATGAAGCATTGGATCCTACGGTTTACCCTGTCCTGAAGATGTGTTCACGCCCGTGCATTCACACGCATGAGTATCGTTCCAACCCGTTAGAACTGTCCCGGCAGTGAAGGACAACTGGAGAAATTAACTTCAAAAGGGGAGCCTGTTTTTATATTCCGAATCCCACTGTCTCCCAGCTCCAGGTATTGATGCTGTGTGCTTATGGGGTTTGCATGTGTGTGTTGATGAGTCTAGTAGGGGTTTGCAAGACCATACCGCTGTATGTGTAGAAGGACCCACGAGAGAGAGAGAGAGAGAGAGAGAGAGAGAGAGAGAGAGAGAGAGACAGACAGACCCACAGACGGACAGACAGACAGACAGACGTCATGCATAACCAACCACACTGTCTGCCACACTCTTCTATCACTACCATGCAACTGCGTTCACACACACGCGCGCGCGCGCGCGCGTGCGCGCACGCACGCACACACACACACACACACACACACACACACACACACACACACACACAACACACTCATTCACTCAGTCACCGGAGGCAGCAGCAGCAAGAGCTGCAGCTGCAATAACAGCAGCAAGGACAGGATCAACACAGAAGATGAAAACACTGCAGCAGCATCAGAGAGAGAGAGAGAGAGAGAGAGAGAGAGAGAGAGAGAGAGAGAGAGAGAGAGAGAGAGAGAGAGAGAGCAGTGATCCTGTATTAAAAACGAAAAGCTGTCAAACTTAGCCCTCAAAAACGGCCTGCCACACTCTAAACTTGAACTCGAGTGACAGTCGAAGAGAACAAGGATTTTCTTTTTTTTTCAATTTGTACTTGTTAAGTACAAGTTTCTTATCTTTACGCAATAGGTTTTTTTTTGTTTGTTTTGGTTTCTTCCCTGGTTTTGTTTTTTAATTTAATATTCTTGACATTAATGTTAAGGAAGTAGATGTTTATTTATTGTATCATTGTGACATGACAATTGAAAGCCATCCTCTCTCTCTCTCTCTCTCTCTCTCTCTCGTGGCCAAACAAACAACAGATCAGCCTGCCTAAAGACAAGGTGGACCCGTCACTAGCATCCAGAGACAGATACAGATCCACACACTTCTCCAGCTAACGAGCTAAATCTTGAAGAAACCTGGACTTCAACTCAAGTTATCGAGACATTAAAGTCAGTCCAAACAAAGACTGATTTGACCCAAGTTCTATTGGTTTGTACATTTTACTTGTATACACAAGCAAAGCTGATATGTGAAAGCACGTGCAACTTGTGTCAGTTATTTGTTGTTCAAACATTATTTGCTGTTCGAACTCATCTCTAATTCTATCACTCGGAGTACAAGAACTCTTATCAAGAGCACAGGCCACAGGAGAATTATTAGAGCCACTCTTAAATATTTGTCTTATCAGTCCAAAGAAAAGTCAGAACTTCTATCGATGATTAGGCACTGGCAAGTTGCTCCTTCCGTTACTAGTAAGCGAGAAGGTGGAGGTGAAAATTTTAATATGCAAACTACTCTATAACTCCTATAGAAAACAAATTTTGAGTCCTTCCCCTCGAGAACCACACCTGCCATCCCTACTCGTCACAGTTAGAGGGGTGGTTTGGAGATGTAAGTTTTATGAAGATAATGGATTATCGTCGATAGTCTACGTAGTCTTCTCTCTCACCCAGTTACGTGTTACCCACTCACGTTTCGCCCAGTCACGTTCAACCAGTCAACCAGTCATGTTTCAACCAGTCACGTTTCAACCAGTCACGTTTCAACTAGTCACGTTTCTCCAACTCATGTTTTTCGCCCAGTCACGTTTCAGCCAATCATGTTTGAACTAGTCACGTTTCAACCAATCATGTCTCAACTAGTCACGTTTCAACCAATCATGTTTCAGCTAGTCACGTTTCAACCAATCATGTTTCAACTAGTCACGTTTCAACCAATCATGTTTCAACTAGTCACATTTCACCCATCATGTTTCAACTAGTCACATTTCACCCAATCAGGTTTCAACTAGTCACATTTCACCCAATCACGTTTTTCGCAATGTGCCTTCGGCAGCTAAAATTTCTTTCTAAACTAGATATAGTCAAGTGTTTTAACTAGTAGGGTCTACATTTGCCGTAGCTTGGACATACAGTTGAAAACATACCTTTTGCATTATTTGATGATGATGATGATGATGATGATGATGATGTTGATGATGATGATGATGATTGTACCACAATAACAGCGACTCTCAGAAATTCATCAACCGATCGACGCATTAAGCCAAACTCTGATCCAGCAAATGTTGTGCAGAATATGCCAGTCCGTTAAATGCATTCTCACTATCCACTCTAAACTTATTCAAAACTTTATCAGTCCCTGCTCATTATATAATGTATCCTGCAGCCGCGAAAGTCAGACAAACATACTGTTAGGGTGAGCCATGAGGGATAGTTTAGGTGAACGTCAGTACGGGACTGTTGGCGTCTGGAAAGGGAAATCTCGCAATAACACACGAGAACAAAGGACTTGGCAAAACGTGTTTGGGTGAAAGGTGATACACACCTACGGATTATACGTGTTAACAACCTGAAACGCGTTTCATGGAGGCGAGATGGCGAGAGTTCTCGCTTGCCTGGCGAGTGTTAGCTTTTCGTAGTACACACTGTAACGGCGAGCGGGGCTAGGAATAGGCAAGCATTCGCCAGACTGTCTGGGACTCTCTCTCTCTCTCTCTCTCTCTCGTATGCGAGACAAATGGCCGACAGCGGTAATGCCATGTGATCGGTGCACAAAAAGTAGGCACTTACTCTGATTGGTGCAGAAAATAATGGGGATAATGGATCCTTCAGCAACGAGATGACCCTGAAGAAGTAGTCTAATTATGACTCTCATTTGTCTCGCGGCCGTGTCTTCACTCTCCTCGCCTCTTAATCCCTTTCAACCAAGATGAGCTGGCCTTCTCGCGAATTCTCGCGTCTATGAAGCTGACCTCTGTGGTCACACACCACAATTAGGATTTTGCTCTAAATCATTGCATCATCCATGTAAGCGTTATGAGGCCACACACCTCAATTAGGATGCTGCTCTAAATCACTGCATCATCCATGTAAGCGTTATGAGGCTACACACCACAATTACGATTTTGCTCTAAATCACTGCATCATCCATGTAAGCGTTATGAGGCCACACACCACAATTACGATTTTGCTCTAAATCACTGCATCATCCATGTAAGCGTTATGAGGCCACACACCACAATTACGATTTTGCTCCAAATCACTGCATCATCCATGTAAGCGTTATGAGGCCACACACACCAATTAGGATGTTGCTCTAAATCACTGCATCATCCATGTAAGCGTTATGAGACTACACACCACAATTAGGATGTTGCTCTAAATCACTGCATCATCCATGTAAGCCTTATGAGGCCTAGCATAAGTTTGAGCCAGCATTTGATACTATACTAATAATTGATCAAAGGAAACCCCCCCCCCCCCCCCCCCCCCCCCCCCCCCCCCCCCTCCCAACAGTCATGATTTTTTGGATTTCACCAACGACTGGTCTGCAATTTTCTAAACACATGTTGAAATGCACGTAAATAAGGCCAATAGAATCCTGGGATTGATCCGTAGATCCTACATTTTCCTGGACCCTGAGTTAATGCGACTTCTTTTTCGCTGCTCTAGTTAAACCACATCTGGAATATGCGAACTGTGTTTGGGAGGCCGCATCTAGCTAAAAAAAAAGACAAAAAGTTAACTGAAGGAGTGCTCCGTAGAGCCACAAAATGTGTCCCTGGTTTGGGTCATCTTGAGTATGAGGACAGACTGAAGGCTATGAAATTACCCAGTATGAGTTACAGGAGAATCAGAAGAGACTTAATAGAGGTATATAACATGCACATGGACTCTACAATTGAGCCTCCCCCTTCATACTCAACACTCAAGGACCAACTAGAGGTCACAATTTAAAACTAATGAAAAACTTCAGTAAACTCAACACCAGACAAAACTTTTCGTCAGCAGGGCAGCTGACACGTGGAACTCCCTCGACACCAAGACTGTGAATGCAGAAACTCTGAACAGTTTCAAGAATCATCTAGACAGCACCTTCTAGGAACAAATGCACTCCTGCAATCTTAGCCACCCACTTAGACCATATAAGAAATTACTGCCGGAAGTCACAGGTCACAAGTAATAGAATCAGGATGAACGATCAAAAGGTCGTTTAGGACGGCTTTTTAGTTTAGCAGTTTTAGTGTCTGATCAAAAGATCAGCTAATGGCCTCATGGCCTAGTTCTCACTCGGCTGAATTTTATATTTATTTTTATTATTTTATTATGACATTGTTCACAATCTTCAAATACATGACTTGTCCCTCTGCTGACATCAGATTACTGGCCCTTTCACTCACCTGTGATCCTGTCTTTGCGCCAGGTGGTTTCTCCCAGATAGTCCCACTCCTTTCATTTTAATCTGTCCGCTTGAAACTACCTGGCATATACCTTGATGGGCATGTATTAAGAAAAGAAGTAATTCAGCTTTCGGACACAATCACTATTCTCAAAACAATCTAATTATTCTTCACGTCTATAAATACTCGACTCTTTAAGCAAAGCCTTGGCGCATTAATTCATGGTGTACAGCCTGTATTGTCTGTCTGCCTCTCTCTCTCTCTCTCTCTCTCTCTCTCTCTCTCTCTCTCTCTCTCACACACACACACACACACACACACACACACACACACACACACACACACACACACACACACATGTTCCTTTCCACGACGATATTGGTTAGTCCATGCAGTCCGGCCCGGAAGGACAGTCTAGGTAGGGGGCAGTTGGAGTAGAGCACCGTAATCAGCGATCCGGTGAAAAATTAGCGCGTAGGTAAATGTGGTCCTGACGTCACTTGAGTCAAATTTTTGTTGAACCGGAAACCTGGTCGCGGTTCGCCTAGCATGCTCTGTTTTTAAAACAACACGACAGCTGGTGAACATCTGAAAACATGGAGACATCAAAAGTCAGATAGTCATCAGCAACCCGGAGGACACACAGAATCTGCGCCTGACGCTTCCACTGAAGAGACAACGGACAACTAACGGCACAAAACTGCTGATGCATTCGACGCAACACGCGACCGGATGAAGAGACGTATACACAGCTTCCAGAGTCTGGAACCACACTAACGATGCTACCACCGTCATCACACTTTTTGGTCGCGCTCGTTACAAGCCTGTCCGCAATATGCGTGACCACCAACCATGGCGCCATTTTCACAGAGGAGCAGGGGAGAGAACTGGAAGACCTGATCCATAATGTGATGGACTGTACTCCAATACCTGGTCTGTCCATCGTGGTCATGAAGGGGGAGCAGACTTGGACAGGGGCCTTCGGACAAGCGGATGTGTCCAGTGGGCGTCCAGTGTCCAGTTCCACGCTGTTTGGGGTGGGGTCGTTGACCAAAGCTTTCACTGTGAGTTTGCTGGACATGTTCCTGAATGAATCGTCCAGGTCAGTGGCTTTTTAAACTTCCTTGCGCTGAACTCAGAAACAATCTGAAGCGATCAAAGCTAAGAGCATTTTCGTTATTTTTTTTTTTTTTTTGTTTTTGTTTCACCTGATGAAGACCTAAGAGGTCGAAACGCGTTGTGTTTTTGTCTTGTGACTCGTTTGTCCACGTTTCTCTGGGCGGTTCGCTGACATTTATTTAAGATTCGTTTAGATTTCCGCCTGCAGTCGTTTCACTTTGCAATTAGAAATTGATGTTGTTGTTACTGTTGTCATACCATTATATTATTATTGACTATCATCATTATTATTGTTGTTATTATCATCACCATCATTATGATTATTATTATCATTATTGTCATCATCATTATTATCAGTATTATTAGGCTATTGCTATTATTGTGTGTGTGTGTGTGTGTGTGTGTGTGTGTGTGTGTGTGTGTGTGAGAGAGAGAGAGAGAGAGAGAGAGAGAGAGAGAGAGAGAGAGAGAGAGAGAGAACAAACAAAAACAAAACAAACAAAAGTCTGACTCACACAGGTAAATTCTTAAAAGTTCACTTTGTAGTAAACGTACACGCCTTCATGATTAATATTTTCCATTCTATTGTTCTTTCTTGTATCTTCCAGGTTTATACACCTCTGCTTTTCCTTATACAATAGATTTATATGGTAAATTACACTGAATCAAATGTTTTTATGCCCCATGCCTATTTGCACTTCTTTTTTTTTTCAGGTAGCTTGCTTTGTCACTTGGTAGTAGTCAGTTGCTATTGTCACTGTTGTGGTTATTGTTGTTAATATTATTACATTACCTTTTTTTTTTTTTTAGCTAACCCTGACTTTCTCCTTTCTGCGCGTGCCCTCCCCTTCCCCTTCTGCCTTCTCCCCTATCACCTCCCTCTCTCTCTCTCTCTCTCTCTCTCTCTCTCTCTCTCTCTCTCTCTCTCTCTCTCTCTCTCTCTCTCTCTCTCTCTTTTCTCTTCCTTCTCTTCTTTATCACACGTGCTTGTGTTATGATTTCATGAAAACGTACACGCATTAAAATGTTTATTATAATAAAAAAAAAAAAAAAGAAAATCTTGAAGTCTGTGTATATGCCCGCCTTCTGTTGACATCATAGATCGGCGTCCTCACGGGGAAAATGGTTTCTTTGACAGCTGTGAGAATGTTGATGAGATGGACACAGAGGGGGGGCCTCTAAACTAGGACCTCAAATAGATTCTTACCAGGGGAGGGGAAGTGGTCGAAGGGACGGATGGTTGAAATTGGTGTTTGATGCGAGTGGGTAAGAGTCCGTATAAGCAAGTAAGAATCAAAATCACTCCTACAGCTTTTGGATTATATAATTATTAAGATTACGCTAGATCCGATGTACACTGACTTTTTAACGTGATTTTGTGCATTCATGTAATGTTTAGTACCTTACCGTGAGTTCGTATGGTGTGATACATGTTTATGTTGTGACATCAAACAAATGGAGAGAGAGAGAGAGAGAGAGAGAGAGAGAGAGAGAGAGAGAGAGAGAGAGAGAGAGAGAGAGAGAGACGATCTCTCTCACAAAACATGGATGTATGAACACACCATGCTTCAGGCGCTCAATGTTTGGTTTCATCCAATCAACCTCACGTATCCAGGTATCTCCCTTCCTTTCCAGTTTTTTTTCTTGGGAGACGCCTCTGGAGACCATTCTGGGACACGACTTCAGACTTGGCGATGATTACATCACGAGTCACGTGACCCTGAAGGATCTGCTGACTCATCGCACGGGTCTTAGCGAATCCATCATGCCATGTTCACAGGGGGGGCTGACAACTCGTCTTTACAGCTGTTGGAAAAGTGAGTGCTAGTTGACATTAGGTGTGTAAGGCTTAGAATTGTTTGTGAAGTGCGGGCTTGTTGTATTAGGTGTTTAAGACCTAGAATTGTTTGAAAAGTGAGGGCTTGTTATATTAGGTGTTTAAGACCTAGAATTGTTTGAAAAGTGGGGGCTTGTTATATTAGGTGTTTAAGACCTAGAATTGTTTGAAAAGTGGGGGCTTGTTATATCAGGTGTTTGAAACCTAGAATTGTTTGAAAAGTGGGGGCTTGTTATATCAGGTGTTTGAAAACCTAGAATTGTTTGAAAAGTGGGGCTTGTTATATTAGTTGAGTAAGACTTAAAATTGTTTGAAAAGTGAGGGCCTGTTGAATTAGGTGTTTAAGGCTTAGAATTGTTTGAAAAGTGAGGGCCTGTTGAATTAGGTGTTTAAGATCTAGAATTGTTTGAAAAGTGGGGGCTTGTTTTATCAGGTGTTTAAAACCTAGAACTGTTTGAAAAGTGGGGGCTTGTTATATTAGGTGAGTAAGACTTAGAATTGTTTGAAAAGTGAGGGCCTGTTGAATTAGGTGTTTAAGGCTTAGAATTGTTTGAAAAGTGAGGGCTTGTTATATTAAGCGTTTTTAAAGCTTGGAATTGTTTGTAAAGTAAGTGCATGTTATATTAGAGGGTTAAACTCAGAATTGTTCGAGAATTGAGGGCTTGTTCTATTAGAGGTTTAAGGCTTGGAATTGTTTGAAAAGATTGGGCTTGCTATGTTAGGTGTTTGGTTAAAAAAAAAAACGGATTGCTTATAGTGGCTGTTTAAAACAAACAAAACATAAGGAAACAAACAAACAACAAATAAGATAAACAAACAAACAAACCAACATCAGAAATACTTTTGCTGTCTATGTAACGGAACTTTTGCTGTCTATGTAACGGACGACAACTTCTACAGTCATTCTCTCTTTCTTGGTATATAGCTCTCTCTCTCTCTCTCTCTCTCTCTCTCTCTCTCTCTCTCTCTCTCTCTCTCTCTCTCTCTCTGTCTCTCTCTGTGTGTGTGTGTGTGTGTGTGTGTGTGTGTGTGTGTGTGTGTGTGTGTGTGTGTGTGTGTGTGTGTGTGTGTGTGTGTGTGTGTGTGTGTGTGTGTGAGAGAGAGAGAGAGAGAGAGAGAGGGGAGAGAGAGAAGGGGGGAGAGAAAGAGAGAATGAGTAAGTGAGTGTGTGTGTGTGTGTGTGTGTGTGTGTGTGTGTGTGTGTGTGTGTGTGTATGCGCGCGCGCGCGCGCACGCGTTTTCGTTTATTCGTTTATTCGTTATTTTATTGAACGTCTTTCCATTAAAAGTTATATGAGACCAAAACAGAAAAATAAGAAAAGAAAAAAAGTGTGTGCGCGCGCGCGTGTGTGTGTGTGTGTGTGTGTGTGTGTGTGTGTGTGTGTGTGTGTGTGTGTGTGTGTGTGTGTGTGTGTTTATTCGTTCTTCTATGTAACGTCTTTTCACTAAAGTTATATTAGACCAAAAGAAGAAAAAGAAAAGAAAAAAAAAGAATGTGTGCTCGCGCGCGCGCTTGTGTGTGCGTGCGTTTGTATATGTGCGCGCGCGCATGTGTGTGTGTGTGTGGTGTGTGTGTGTGTGTGTGTGTGTGTGTGTGTGTGTGTGTGTGTGCGCGCGCGGGCGCGCGCGCGCGCGCGTGCGCACGAGCGCACCTGTGCCTGTTTTGTGTTTTTTATGTATGTGCGTGCGTGTGAATATGTATTTCTGGCTCACTTTCTACATAGACAGAGAGTGTTTTATTCAGAGGGTCTGTATCAGTACAATTCCCCGTTAGATTCCAACAATTGCACTTCCAGGAGATTCCAACAATTGCACCTCCAGGAGATTTCTTTTCCAGACAATGTTTATTCAAAGGGTCTGTATCGGTACATTTCCCCGCTCCATCCCTACAAAATTGCCCTTTCAGGAGACTTTGGCATCTCCCAGTGTCAGGCGCCTTCCGTGACGGCTTCGTCTACAACGACGACTTCATGTACAGTCTGGCAGCGCGGGTGGCGGAAGTCTTGGGCGGAGCCTCCTGGGAAGAGCTCCTGCACAAGCACCTGCTGCAGCCGGTGAAGATGGAACATGCCAGACTCTTCGGCCCGGCACTGGAGAAAGAGTCCAGCGATTCCGGCCACCTGGCCACACATCGTACAGGATGATAGGCGGGGGGAGGCTGGAGACTCTGGACAGCTCGGTGTATACGGAGTAAGACTGTGGTGACTGTCTTCACTTTACCTCACTCGTTCTTCTGCTTTAATTTAAGCAAGTCCCCTGGGCTGGAATGAATGCTAGGAGTGGTGGGGAAGGAGATGAGGGGGGTTGGGGGGTTGGAGGAAGGTAGGGGGACCAAGATAGACTCACAGGTGAAGTAGAATTAGCTGTTTGGCAAACCGCCCCTCCGTTCGCATCAAAAATAACAATCGTTATTTCTCTCCTTAAAACTGAAGGAAAAGGGGAATTAAAATCTCTTCAGGACTACGTTTTAAAACTACGTAAGATTACTCTCTAACAGATATAAAAAAAAAAAAAACAAACATAAACAAAAACTAAAAAACCAAACAAACGAAAAATAAATAAATAAATAAATAAATAAATAAATAAATAAATAAATAAATAAAGCAGACACTAAACGTGCTTGCCCTTACGTCGCTCCAAAACCAAGATTTACTCCGACGTCGTTTCTTACAGCAATAGTTGTCCAAAACTAAAACTAAGGAATCGAAACTAAATCCACCAGATAACCTGGACAAACAAATTACAAGTGGAAAAAAAAACACGACGCGTTTCGACCCCTTAGGTCTTCTTCAGGCAAAGATAAAAACACATTCAAGACAATGAAAACGAAAGACGAGCAGCCGCTTACCTTCTCAAATCCGGCGCAACACGCACTTGCGTTCGCCAGCTGCAAAAACCAAGCTTTACACAATATACACCATGTCGCACAACAGAGTTTGTCCCATAATGGGGTACATTTTTTTTTTGTTATTACTACCTCATCTTCTGTGCTGTCTTCAGGGTACGATAACCTCAGTACTCCCCCCCTCCACCAACCCCCACCCCCCCCCCCCCCACCCCCGGCCATTGTCTTCATGCACAGCAAACATCCGATATGTTCTGTTGTACCTCCCCCCCCCCCCCCCCCAACGCAACAATGGCAATCCTTAGGGAGCGGTCAACTGTTAGGTCATGAAGGAGGAAATCTCTCAGAGGAGAATCTAGAAACATGATTTTAGTCACGTTGAATCACATAATGGAAAAAATGTGCCAGCGCTCGCGCTGTGTGTGTGTGTGTGGTGTGTGTGGACGGCTTGACACTTAACAGGACGAAGTATGACGTGTCGACAACCAACCCGTGAACATGAAGCAGAGGGCTTGTCATATCAACTGAAATGACGAAGCGTATTCACTGCTTGCAATGAAAATCTAACCAGCAAAGGCGGATATATTTCTGACTAGGTCAACCAGACCTGAACTAGCTTTGAACTGCTTGGGTTTTTCAACAACCAAATGTACTTTCATAAAAGAGAGAGAGAGAGAGAGAGAGAGAGAGAGAGAGACAGACAGACAGACAGACAGACACAGACAGACAGACAGACAGACAGACAGACAAACAGAGACAGAGGCACCAAGACAGATGTTGACGAACTGGGCTTAAACAGAAAGAAACTGAATAAGGGACTAAATTTTTAAATTTCTCTTTGCTTAAGTTACGTGTTAAGTACATTTACGTATTAAGAGGAGTTTTTTTTTTAATTCAGTGTGTCAACGAGCAGTGAAAAGATACACCCGAAGGTGCGAGAGTGGAATCCAGAGAAGTACTGTCATTAACTTCCGAACCAATGAGCTGGAAGTAATCCTGCACCACCCTTGGAAGCCTGCGCTGTGTTCACAAAGAGTGCTGGCACAACGTCAAGGGACACAACTGATCCCGTTTTTCATAGTGTCTGAACATCTATCATGCGTAACCAAAGATAAGAAGAGGACAGGATCAGTATTTTGGCCTTTAGCTGGCAGGAGTTTCCATCGCACACATTGACGGCATTGGTAACTTCCTTTTTTTGGCTGAGTATTACCTCGTGCTTACCGGTTGGCTGACTGTTCCCCCACCTCGCCGCTAATGGTGTCCAGATCTCATGTTTCAAACATGCCCACGGTGATATAGTCCCGGGCAAAGGCTGGATGCAATAGGTACCGCCCTCTCTGAACAGTTGCCAGCAGGAAGCTGGCATCCGTGGTAACTTTTAGAGGGCAGCGCTGCCAACTGAACAGTGGCTTAATCTGGAAGTGGTTTTAGCCAGCTGCACGAGGGATTTGAACACAGGTAGTGGGTAAAATAAAGAGGGATGCAGACTGTGTCCCATGTTTATCTCTGGCGTACTACACACACACACACACACACACCACACACACACACACACACACACACACACACACACACACACATCTATATATGTATTTACCTGTCTATCTGTTAATCAACCTATCTGTCCTCTATGTGTATGTATGTAAGTATGTATGCATGCATGCATGCATGTATGTATGTATGTGTGTGTATGTATGTATGTATGTATGTATCTATATTTATCTATCTATCTGTAGTGTGTGCGTGTGTGTGTGTGTGTGTGTGTGTGTGTGTGTGTGTGTGTGTGTGTGTGTGTGTGTGTGTGAGTTTGTGTGTGTGCGTGCGTGCGTTCGTGCGCGCGTGCGTGTGTGTCGGGTTTCGTAAATCGCCGAATTCTATTTACTCCCTCGCCTTTCGATTGGTCCCCATCATCTGAGCCCTTCACGTGCCGTTCCAGCATCGCCTACCCATCGTCTGGAGGCCTGGCCTGGCACTATCAGCAGACGACCGCCAGGCTGTGGATGCACGTGCTGCTCCACCAGGGCGTCACAGCAGACGGCACCCAGAGTGCTGCCAGAGACAACCATCCGCACGATGCAGACAGCGCGAGTCTTGTTGCCGGCCAAAGATGGGCTCCTCCTCTTCAAAACCTCAGTTTCCCGTCTCGTACTCCGACATCGGGTATGGCTTCGCCTGGTTCACCGCACAGTACAGAGGTAAGAGAGAGTTCATCAAAGAGGGGGGGTGGGGGGTGGGGGGAGTCTAACTGGGGGCGAGAATTCGCAAGTTGTTAGCGTTTGTGGTGGCGGAGGCAGCGAGCGAGAGAGAGGAGAGAGGAGAGGAAATAGCCGATAGAGAAGGAAGTTTTTTGGGTTTAAACGATGCGGCTTCTTGCAAGTTATACTGGCTGTTTCCCTGGGCTTCTCTTACTACTGTCTTCGCACACTATGACAAGGAACATCAGATCCCACGAGGAGGCCGAAGGCTGGTCTACGGCTGAGGCCTTCAGATCCACGTGAGTCTTCTCCTCTTCTTCCACCTCGCCTATTGTGCCAGCCAGGACAGTTCATCGAATTTACCGTTTCTCCTCGTTGTTTTCTTGGCGATGCCGTGCCGAGGCTGTTTAGCGGGACTGTGGGCCAGGATGCAGGCGTCATGATGGGGGAGTGTGGTGGTGGTGTAGGTGTGTGGGGGGTGGTGGGTGGGTGGGTGGAGGGTGCCAGAATGACCGACACCCTGGGTGCAGTTGTCCACAAGGCCGACTGGAGATGATCAGCACCCCACAACACACCCCCATTCCACACACGACTAGCGTCCGCACACACAACAGCATACACACCCACACACAACACACCCACACCACAACCACACACACCCCCCAAACAGACACCCACACACACACACCACACACACATACACATCCACACACACACACATACACACACATCCACACACACACATACACACCATAAACACACATACACCCACGAAAACACTACACCCACACAATCACACACACCCACACACATACACACAACGCACACACATACCAACACACACACACACATACACACATCACACGGACCCACACACACACACACACACACACACACACATCACACACACACACAGGGGACACACACACATACACACACACCAACACACACACATACACACACACATACACATACACACACACACACACACACACACACACACACATCACACACAAACGCACACACCTACGAATCCACACACACACCCCACACATACCACACACACATACACACACACCCAACACAACACACCACACATACACCCACCACACACACACACCTACATACACACCAACACACCACACACATACAACACACACCGCACACATACACACACACACACATACACACCCCCCCACATACACACACACACCACTACACACACACCCACACCACACAACCAACCCATACACACACACACCCACACATAACATACCCACACTACACATACACACACACCCACCACACACACACACACACATTACACCACACACACTCCCTACACACCCACACATACCCACACACATCACACACACCACACACACAACACACACCCACACCACACAGTCACCACACACACACACACCGACACACACACACACACACACAACACACATTCACTCACCTACACACACACACCACCCCAGCACACCACACACATACACACACCAACCACCCACACACCCACACAGCACACACTACCCACCCACACATACACACACACACACAAACTACACACACATACACACACACACCGAAAACCCACAACACACCACACATATACACACACATCACACACACATAACACACATACGCTGCGCGCACCACACAACATCCCCCACAATCGCTCGCCACCACCACACCCCCACCACTCGCGTCACTAACCACACACCTCACACACAATCACACCCCCGACACACCACACCACGATAAACACATCTCGCGCGCAACCACCCACACTCCACACACACACACACCACCACACACACACACACACCCACACACACCAGCCGCGCGCGCGTCGCGCGCCACACCACACTCACAAACACACACACCGCGCGCACAACCACACACACCACACACAGCACAC
>JADBJO010006743.1:125000-127206 GCA_016801955.1 Conus betulinus | reverse complement strand
TATCCGTGTCTTTTAGGAAATAACATAAACCAACAAATGGAATAAGAAATGAATATTCAACGTATGAAAGGGGGACGTCAGTGATTGAATTTGCAATACACACCAACAACAAACAAGTGTTGAGAGGCGATTTACGGATCACATGACCAGTAAAAAATTTTCTCTCCTTAATAATCAAAATCAGTGCAGTTTTTTACTCCTCTCTCTCTCCTCTCTCTCTCTCTCGCTCTCTCTCTCTCTCTCTCTCCTCTCATCGGGCAAAGGGTCAGATGTAAAAAAAAAACAAAACATATATTCACACTAATCGGATACCCTTGGAAATAAGGATTCTCCTCCTCCTCTCTCCTCCTCCTCCTCCTCATCATCATCATCATCATCATCATCACCATCACATCATCATCATCATAATCATCTCTCTCTCTCTCTCTCTCTCTCTCTCTTCCTCTCTCTCTCTCTCTCTCTTCTCTCTCTCTCTCTCTCTTGACTTTAAATACAAATGATTAAGTCATTTATCAAAAAAACTACGTCCCATGTGAAGGGATATGTGGGATAGTTTATACCAATAATTTGGTCACTTATAATGATTATAGCAAGCTATGTCCAAAATCAATCACAATCAACGAAGATAGTTATACCAATAATTTGTCACTAATAATGATTATAACCAAGCTGTTTCTCTTGTCTTCAACGCTTTATGTAAATAAAACATACATTTTTTTTTTTGCGCTTTCAGTGTTTCAGTGTGACATTTGTGCGCGACAAGAATAAAGTGCAACATAACGAAAATCCAAAACGGGAATGGTATATTTCGTGTATCTCGTCTGTCGTCACGTAAACAGGAGTGCGTATGATGCGTGGGACTACTGAACATACATTTCAAATAACATGGGACTGGAACGTCTCCCTGTTTTACACCCATGGAGCGTAGCATATCAGACGACATTTAAGCCCGGATCTCACTGTGGTTTTGACTTTGGTTGTACATGCTTTTATGACCGTTCGTCTTAAAAAAAAAAAAAAAAAAAAAAAAACTAACAGAGAGAAGCATATCAGTGACCATTCTGTCGCTTACGTCATGCAGTGGGAAAGAAAAAGACTTGGGTTTGGTTTCCATTTCTAAGAGGCCTGTCAATGTACTGTATCACGCCGATTTGCTGAATAGCTGTGCAAACCAAGTTGCAGGAAGCTTCATTCTCTCTCTCTGTCGCTCTGTCTCTGTCTGTCTGTCTGTCTGTCTGTCTCTCTCTCTCTCTCTCCATCCTCTCTCTCTCTCTCTCTCTCTCTCTCTCTCCTCTCTCTCTCCCTCAACACACACACACACACACACACACACACACACACACACACACACACATATATCTGATTTTTTTCAAAATAGTATTTCTTCAAAACACCCACATGAAAACTTAAATCTGAAATTCTGTAAACGTCTTCTTGGTTTACACTCAAAAGCAATTAATTTAACGACTCTAAGTGAACTAGGAAGATTTCCAATTGGGATTCACATAGCTTGTCGAACCATTGGCTTTGGCTGCATATTTTAGATAAGCCGGAAGAAAACATATTTAAAAAATGCATACAACGACATGATGAAAAAAGACAAGGGAATTCAATATCCATGGCTCTTGTTTATCAAAACACATTCTTTACAGTTTAGGATTAAACCATGTTTGGTTGAACCAGTCAACACTGAGTAAGCATAGACTGAAATTCACTATACAACAACATTGAAAGCCAGGTATACTGAATTTTGGGCAAAGGAAAAGACAAAATACAGCCGTTTAGAGTTTTACAATGTCATCAAATCATCTGAATATCATATTGAATATACTTGTTGACTGATATGGACAGTACGAAAAAACAAAGCACTATGTAAATTGCGTGTTAGCTCGCATGACTTAAATGTTGAGAAAGGTCGTTATGCAGGTATACCACGAAATCAAAGATTTTGTATAGCATGTAATGAAATAGAAGACGAATTTCATTTTTTTAGATAATTGTAGAATACTTTATGACTTAAGAACAAAACTAAAGACACAAGTAGAACAGATGCAAGATCTAACGGATGACCCAGGAAAAAGAATATTTTGTGTCAACGACTTCAAACCAAGTATTCTATTAAACTCCAGGGACACCAAAAAAAATATTAGCCAGCTTTGTTTTTGAGGCATTCAAAGCCAGGCAAAATAGATAATCGAAGCACTTT
>JADBJO010006743.1:107500-110000 GCA_016801955.1 Conus betulinus | reverse complement strand
GTCACCTTAGGGGTTAATTCGTGTTCAAAACCTGACCTCTTCCGTCGCCCATCACCCTTTTTCGCCGCTACGTTTCTTTTCTTCCCATAAACCTGCAAAGAAATCTTCTTCCTTCTTCTTCTGCGTACGCAGGACTGATCGGCCACACTCCTACGGACACTCGCTGTATAGACAGGTAAGGATTATTAATCCCATTTACCCAACAAAGGGAGTGGAGTTTTTTTGTCTGAATGACCGTTTTTTTTTCCCGCCATTAAGGCAGCCATACTACATCTTCGGAGAAGGTGCATGCAATGTGTAACGTGGTCATCCATACCAACGGCCAAACTGGCCTTCTCTTCCGAAAGCTGGTGATGGGATCTGACGTGTGTGCAAGATGTTATGCGTACGTTCACACACGGACGAGCCTCGGTTTATAGTCTCTCATTCGAAGGACTGTATGGGAAATGGAGTCAGAACCAATGTTAACTCCGAGGGAAAAATCCCCCTGTACCGAAACGAACGGCCCGTACTGAACCCAAACCCTTGGATTTCGAGTCTGGCGCTCTACCAGCTGAGCTATTCCGGCCCCCACAAAGAAATGGGGGGGGGGGGGGGAGTGGGTGGGGGGAGGTAACAATGCTTCTCTATCCTTCTTGAGTAGGGTGGTAGAAGCATTTTCAAATCAGAAACAACAATCGTTTACAACGTTGTGTTATACAGATGGGAGAAGCGGATATGGTTATTCAGGGAGGTGGCAGCAGGGGGAGGGGGGGGGGGTAGAGGGAGGAAGTTGGAGGTGGAGGGAGGAAGGGGGGGGGGGGGGGGGAAGAATGATCAGAATTGGGAGCAAATTTATACAGACAGTACGAGTAGTTGCTTCCCCTTTACAACTGTTCGCTCAAACTAGGTAAGTTTGTTTTTTCTTTGCTTTTTGTTTGTTTTTTTTTCTGTTTAAACGTCAAACGAAGATTGACAGGAAGCCGGGCTTCGCGTCCTTTTCATTTGCCTCTGTCATCTCTCTGTCTGTCCTTAATTACCGACAAATACTGTCTGTATTGCTTCTGGTGTGTTTTGTTGACTGTCTGTCTCTATTTGTCTGCGTGTCTGTCTGTCTGTCTGTATCTCTCTCTCTCCTCTCTCTCTCTCTCTCTCTCTCTCTCTCTCTCTCTCTCTCTCTCTCTCTCTCTCACACACACACACACACACACACACACACACACACACACACACACACACACACACACACACACACACACACAACATAACACACACGCGCGCGCGCGCGCGCGCGCGTGCACGTGCGCGCGCGCCCGCGCGCAGAGAGAGAGAGAGAAAGAGAGAGAGAGAGAGAGGCATACACACGCATACACACACAATACTTTCAATGTAAAACGAACTAATGCAACCCAATACAATGTGTAAAAGCCGTTTGATTTAAACATCGTACTGATGAATGTTAGCAGCAAGTCAGAAAGCTTTTACCGCTTCAAATGAAAAACAACCACATAACGTTCCCGTTTACACACACACACACACACACACACACACACACACACACACGCACGCACGCACACACACACACACACACACACACACACCACACACACACACACACACACACACACACACACCCGCCCGCGCATTGGAAGGGAGAGAGAGGGGTGGGGAGAGGGGACCATTTGTCGTATGAAGGAAATGGACAATGAACGAAGAACTGAGAGGAAATGAAGAAGAAGAATCCCTCCTCCCCCCCCCCCCCCCCCCCCCCCCCCCCCCCCCCCCCCCCCCCTTCCACCAAATGGCTTGTTTTGACGTACAGAAATAAAGAAATGAATAAACGTTTAATCGTGTACAGTGGAGAATTTGACAGAGGAAGATGACTCTTTACAGTATGTGTGGTGGATGCGGTTCCTCTACCCTCCCCCGCCCTAGCCACCCACCCCCCCCTCTCCCCCCTTCCATTTCACCCTTCCCCACCCCCTCCCCTCTTTCACCCACCCCACACCCCAGAGCTACAGCCCCACCCCCCCCCCCCACCCCCCTTCCATTTCATGTCTCACCCTTCCCCACCCCACATCCCTTTTTACAGGCTTACTTTCTCTCCTCCCAACGCACATTTATTTTAGAGCTACAGCCCCCACCCCCCCCAATGGTGTGTTGTCGTCCTGGTGGTGTTTGTGTAGTTTAGCCCTCAGCATTGTTATTTGTTATGTCAGGGGGGTTTCGAGGGGGGTGGAGGGTGGGAGCGGGGGTTGGCGTCCCCTTAGGAGTGGAGAGGTCACTACTGTTCTGAAGGTGAACAGTTTGTTCTTTTGGTGGTGGATGTGGTGGTGGTGGTATAGGTGTGTGTAATTTAAGTTAAAAATGCAGGGGGGGGGGGGGGGTTTGTTGGGGGGGGTTTTTGGGGGGGGGGTTTACATAATCAGGAAAATTTCACTTTTTTGGCCTCGTCCTCAGAGGCAAATACTGATCTCCAGGTTGGAAAAAAAAAAACTGTTAAGGAGAGCGTGACTGCAAA
>JADBJO010006743.1:72500-82500 GCA_016801955.1 Conus betulinus | reverse complement strand
CTGGGGAAAAGAAACTACAGCTGTTCTTAAGATGATCGGACAATTCATTCCAAAGTCTGGCACCCGAGCAAGTAAGGGAGGTCATGAAGAGATTAGTCGTAGATCGTGGGGTGAAAAATAGTACGTTTGCTACGAATATCGTTTACAATGAATTTTCTATGGAGATAAGACGGCGTAAATTATTTATAATTTTGTACATAAAATTAGCTTTAGTAAAAACGGCATTTAAACCCAAAGCGAAGAATACCTAAGTATTTGTAATCCACTGGGTAGGAGGGACGAGAGAGAGAGAGAGGAAGAGAGAGGCTTTCACTTTCTCCCCCCCCCCCCCCCCCCCCCCCCCCTGGCGTGAGTGAGGAAAACGCATTTTCAAACCTGAAATGAGAGTAAACATCATCCTGTTGCCCAGGGGTCGGGGAGGTGAGAGGAGGAGAGAGAGGTAGGGGGAGGGCAGACCAGTCTCGTTGTCCTCATCCAGTGCACGGAGGTATAAAGGAGAAAGGGGGGGGGGGGGGGGGGGAGAGAAGAGAGGCGATGGGGAAGGAGGAGAGAACTGGAGGCCAACACTACAGACACTGTGAAGAGTTGCCTTTCCCTGACAACTTTCCACTCAGACCTGCTAAACTTGGTTGTTTTTTTTATGTCAAATAAAGTCTGACAGGGGGGCAGGGTTTCGTGGCTTTACTTTTTCTCCCCCCCCCCCTCTCTCTCTCTCTCTCTCTCTCTCTCTCTCTCTCTCTCTCTCTCTCTCTCTCTCGTAGCTCATCCCCACTCCCACTCTACCACCCCTTTTCGCCTCCCCCTACCTACCATTCTCTCTTCCCCACCCTCCTCTGACCTCTCTCTCTGTAGTTTTGTTTGTTTGTTTGTAAGTTTCCTTCTGTTTTACCATCCCCCATCTCATTAGTGCTTTTATGAATATTTTCCTTATCATTGTAGAAGTACACCACGATGTTGCTGTGTTGAATTGTCAGTACGAATGAAATGTGTTGAAATAATGTATGCAGGACAAGGACAGATTGTAAGATTAGGCTTTCGCCTAAAATCTCCATCCTTGTGTATTAAAGACCAATCAATCAATCTCTCTCTCTCTCTCTCTCTCTCTCTCTCTCTCTCTCTCTCTCTCTCTCTCTCTCTTTGCCACGATCTTGAGAACAAAAACAGAAATGAAGGAGAAAATAATGATGCTTGCATGTTTTTTTACACCCACTGTGGACTAGTTACTAAAAGTTAACCATCAAAGTTAGCCACCACCGTAATGCCCTAGATCCGACGAGCTGGAGATGATGGACGAAGATGGGTGGATGGGTCCTAAATATTTAGGGTAGGGAGATACAGACAAGGAGGGAGAGAGAGAGAGAGGAGAGAGAGAGAGAGAGAGAGAGAGAGAGAGAGAGAGAGAGGACGAGTGCAGTATGGAGATGAGAGAACGGAGCAAAACACCGTCGCTATGAAGAGTTGCTTCCCTTTGACAACTTTCCCCCTCAAACGCTGTGTGAATTTTTTTTGTTTGTTTTTTGTTTTTTTATTTTTTGTTTGTTTGTTTGTTTTGTATCGAGTCAAATGGGGGTTGACAGGGAGTGGGTTCACATGTCGTTTTTCTTTGGCTTTTCCTCTTCCTGTCTGTCCTTGATTTATCGCCGTGTAGTTTATGCAGGTTTGTTGCGCTCTGTCTCTCTCTCTGTCTCTCTGTCTCTGTCTCTGTCTCTCTGTCTCTCTCTCTCTCTCTCTCTCTCTCTCTCTCTCTCTCTCTCTCTCTCTCTCTCTCTCTCTGCGCTATTCTCGGTTGTGTAGCTTTGTGCGTGTGCACATATAGTTTTCATGGAAAAAGAAATTATCGGTCGACGCTGGAAATACATAAAGCGGTTGTGTTATAACAACGAGATTACGAAAATGGCACTTTAAACAGCTCATTTCGGTTTGAACCCCCCAAAAAAGCGTCATGTAGACTAAAACGACACGCACACGCATTGCGCGCACACCAACACACGCACGCGCGCGCACACGCGCCCGTATGCACCCCCGTGCGCGCGCGCACACACACACACACACACACACACACACACACACACACACACACCACACACACACACACACACACACACACACACACACACACACACACACACACACACACACACACACACACACACACAAGCACGCGCTCGCTCGCACGCACATTCTGTCCGATTAAATGACTTAAAGCAGTTATTGAGGGGGAGAGAGGAGAGAGAGGACGAGATTAGCTTTTGGTTGTACTGAAAAGACGTATTAAAGGTTATAACAGAATGGGAGCCTTTTTCAAGAAAAAAAAAAGAAGCGCACGTGCACACACACACACACACACACACACACACACACACACACACACACACACACACACACACACGCACGCACGCACGCACGCACGCACGCACGCACACACACACACACAGGGGGAGAGAGAGAGAGAGGAGAGGAGAGAGAGAGAGAGAGAGAGAGAGAGAGAACCACACACACACACACACACACACACACGCGCGCGCGCGCGCGTGTGCGCGCTCGCGCACGAGAGAGAGAGAGAGAGAGAGAGAGAGAGAGGAGAGAGAGAGAGAGAGAGAGGCATACCGACAGACAAACAGGCAGACAGACAGACAGATGGATATACAGACTAACAGACAGACAGATATATGGGCAGACAGTAAAACACACAGGTGGGCACAGACATACACTCACGTCTGTAGGCAAGCACATCAATCCAGACGGTGGAGGAGACCATTTCTTTGAGCTACACGATGACGATATTGAGAAGAGGAAGAGGAGAGGGGGGGGGGGGGGGGGATCTTTACTTTTGCATCATGCCCACCTCGCGAAACGGCTTGTTTTGACGTGTATAAATCACGTGTTGTCGCTGCCTTGGAGAGGGGGTAGGTGGCTGCGTGGATGGGATGGGGGTGGGGGTGGCGGGGGGGGGGGGGGGGGGTTGGTATTGAGAGGAAACTCGTTCTGCACGGTATCTGTGTTGGATGCAGTTCTCGTCTACTACCCCCATTCCCACCCCCACACCCATCCCCACTCTCTCCACAAACGCTGCTACACGTTCCTGTCTCCCTCGCTCCATTCCCCCGCCCTCCCTCCTACCCACCCCCTCCTACCCACCCCCTCCTTCCCCCATATCGTCCAGCCTCCAGCCCCCATCTGTGTCCTAAGTTATTATGCCCTGAATTACTGCGGTAGGTATGCTCAAGAATGTGGATTGACTAGGTGGGTAGATTGCCCAAGGTTTACTGTCAGGTGCTCTTGAGTTCGAATCCTTCTGGCATCATTTGAAATGCACGACACAGGGTTGGCTGGTAAGGTGGAGAGGGTCGCAGAACAGGGGTGGTGGTGGTGGTGGTGGTGGTGGTGGTTTTGTTTTAAAGTGGGCGGAAGGGTAGGGGGCGGTGTAGATGTATTTTAAGAGGGAAGAAACACAAACAAAGAGCGGGGGTAGGGAGAGATGGGGAGAGGGGGAAGGTAGAATAAGTCAACTCTATCTCGTTGCCGAGTCAGGCGGCTGCTAGGCGAAAATTCGAACAAATTTTAATGTGTTAGTGAATAGCGCACCGCCCAGAAAAAGAAAAGAAAAAAAAGAAGAAAAAACAAAACATAGACAAACGAATCACAAGACAAAACACGGCAGTGTTTTGACCTCTTAGGTCTTCTACAGGCAAGACACACAACACTCAGGACAACGAAAAGGAACAAACAATCACTTAATCTTCATCCACTTCAGCGCAAGATGGGCTTATCTTAACTTCAAAACTAATAGAGAGCGAGCCGAAACCAGACTATTGATAAATGTAGTGCTTTTTCGTTTTAAGGACTATGTTGCCAGAGTCTTTATCGTAACCGGCTTTTTTTTTGTGCGTTGAAGTGGATGAAGATTGCTCGTTCATGTTCGTTGTCCTGGGTGTTTTGTAGCTTGCCTGAAGAAGACCTAAGAGGTCGAAACGCGTCGTGTTTTGTTTTGTGAATCGTTTGTCTACTTTTTTTTTTTTTTTTTTTTTTTTTTTTTTGTTTTTTTTTGTTTTGCGGTGCGCTTTTACTAACATGTCAGATTTGTACAGCTTTTATCTCGTCAACCTCCAACAACTTTTCTGGCGCCAGCTCAGCTCCTTGTCCAGCCATGTGTTCATGTTTCCAGCAACGTTTCAACTTTCAGGCGTACACGTCTGGTATCCGACCCACCCAGCCACGAAGGGGAACATTCTGGAACATTCCAGACCAGTTAGTTTTAAACGTGAATCTCAGAGTGTGAGCTGGCGCGTGCAAGAATTCGGCTTTTTTTTTTTTTTTTTTTTTTTTTTTTTTTTTTGCTGACACGATGAATCTTCCTCCTCGTTCGACGTTCCCGTTCTTCATCTTGGAGTCAATTCTTGTTCAAAACTTTTCTCTCCATATTTAACCCCCCCCACCCCCACCCCTACTCCCCCCCACCCCCACCCCCACCCCCCCCCCTCCCTCTCCCACCACTCTGTGTTTCTGAGCGCCACATTTTAACTTTTTAGGCAAAACAAACAAAAACGAAACAAAAGCAAGGAACGACGACAAACCAAATATGATTGCACCTTTTCTCTTCTCCTAGTGATCAAAGTATTTCAAAGTTTGAACAAAGTTAGTGCCATCGTGATGCCTAGGGGGTTGGGGGGGGGGGGAGGTGGGAGGTGAAGGTTTGGTGAGTAAACTCTCAAATTCTCTCGTGCAGAGCAGTGGGGGCTCGGGGACATGAACACAGAGCGGATCGGGAGAAGAGGGTGGGTGGTTAGGGAGTGGGTGGGGGGAGTGGGTGGGCTTGGATCGAAATTTGTGGCAAACAAAGACACTGTGAAATGCTGTTTTCCAGAAAAAAGATGAAAGTAAAAAAAAAAAAACGTGTTTTACATTAAATTGAGTAAGTCTGTAACAAGCTTTACGAAGTGGGAGAGACACGCACACATACGCGCGCGTTCACCACACACACACACACACACACCACACACACACACACACACACACACACACAGTGGGGGGAGGGGAGAGAGAAGACACAGACAGACAAATAGAGACAGACAGACAGACAAAATAACAGATGAGTAACTGTGTCATGTTCGTTTTTTGTTTGTGGTTGGTTGGTTTGGTCGTTGTTTTTATTATGAGGAAGGTAATATTAGAATATCGGGTTTTATAACAGCACGCGCGCGCTCACAGCGCGCTCACAGAGAGAGAGAGAGAGAGAGAGAGAGAGAGAGAGAGAGAGGAGAGAGAGAGAGAGAGAGAGAGAGAGACAAACAGACAGACAGACAGACAGACAGAGGGAAACAGAGAGACAGAGAGACAGAGATTATGTTTATGTTAACTTCAAAACCTGCAGAGAGCGAGCGGAAACCAGACTATTAATGAATGTGGTTCTTTTTCTTTTCAAAGGACTAGATTACCAGGGTCTTTATCGTAAACGGGTGATTTCTTATGTGTGCAGCTTCTCCTGTCCTGGAGATAGTTGAGAGATGAACTGTTCTTGCTGCTGGATACGACAGGTGTGTGCGTTCTAAGAGTATCAGTTGGATCTCTCTCTCTCTCTCTCTCTCTCTCTCTCTCTCTCTCTCTCTCTCTCTCTCTCTCTCTCTCTCTCTCTCCATGCGGGTCGGTTTTGCTTATAAAGTAAAGAAAGTCCTTTCAGAACAGGGTTTTGGAATAGTGTGGATGACCCAGGAAGTAGGAAATAGCAACAGTTTATTGCGGAATTTAAAGACAGGCTTATTTGTTCTTTTGGTTTTAATGCGAACAAAAGATGGTTTGAATGTGAAACATCCACAGAATCTCCTTGTCCTGCATGTAGACATATTATTGATGACGAAGAACACTTTCTGTTCCACTGTACTGCTTATAATGAAGTGCGGACAAATTGTTCATTTTCCAGTTAGAGATATAGCGAAAAAAGACAAAATGTCGCTGGCGTGTTATCATCAGATGATGAACTTGTAATTAAATCAGTTGCGAAATTCATCGCGGAAGCATTGAAAATTAGACAGATGAAGGATAGTGAAATTTAAGATAATACATTATAAGAGATATCTGAATGAATATTATCATTCATCGCATGTGGAAGAGATGCATTACTCCTGTGCGTGAGGTGAGGACATAACGAAATGTTACGAATTTATTTGTTTTTGTTAACTTTGGATTTGATACACACTAGGAATGAAAAGTAATATAGATAAAGACAAAGCTTTTTTTTTCAAAACAATGAGTGTATAAAGGGAGTGAGTCAATTAACAGTTACATCTGGTATTGATTTAAGTAAATAAATATATCATAAAAAAGAGAGAGAAAATCGGAGATTCTGCAAAAGCCAATCTTCAAAGGGACGGAATCTATACTGGGACCCTAAATCTAGTACGTGCAATAACTTCCTATGAAATAAAAGTCAACAGAAGCATGACTATCACTAGTGTGCGCGCGCGCGCAATTACACACACACACACACACACACACACACACACACACACACACACACACACGCACACACACGCATACGCGCACACGCGCGCGTACACACACACACACACACACACACCACACACACACACACACACACACACACACACAACTACGATAGCAACAACAACAACTACAACACACACACACACACACACACACACACACACACACACACACACACACACACACACACACACATTCACTCACTCACTCACTCACTCACCCACTCACTCACTCACTCACGAGACAGACAGACAGAAACAAACAGAGACAGAGGCAGAGATGGAGACGAGAGACACAGAGAGACAGAGACCTAACATGCACGCGCAAACAGGCACGCGTGCGCCCAAGGGCACGCACTCTTCCCCTGAAACCGAACCAAGCAACTCGCAGGATTCAGTTACAACCAGTTTCAACCCAGTTACAACCAGTTTCAACCAGTTACAACCAGTTTTCAACCCAGTTACAACCAGTTTCAACCCAGTTACAAAAACCAGTTTCAACCCAGTTCACACGCACAAAACGAGCTAACGTGGAAAAACGGAACGCAGCTTTTCGTTAAAATGATTGTTCTCAAGGGACATTCGTTAACACACACCGAAAAATTCTTGGAGAAACGAGGGCTCATTTTATCATTTTCCCCGTCGGCAAACTTTTCCTTTTTTTTATATGGAGTAGGGGTTTTTGGGGTGATGGATTAAATGTCCTCACGCCCGTACGTAAATATCGGACCAGCCTTCGAGGAGTCGGGTATCATGTACTTGGCTCAGTGTGAAAAACGTGTTCGCTGTGACACGTCGCTAGTTCGGATCTCTACTGGCGTCTTACATATTTCCTAGTTTGGGTACCCGTATCAACGCGTTGTGGTTCTGGTGTGGGAGCGATGATGTGCAAGATTGGCCCACCACACCCACCCCACCCACCCCATCCCCGCTCTTCCAGCCGCACACGCGCTGTTGTGGGGCGGTTTTTTCCCTGTCTACCATATTCAGTTTGGTTGGATGTTAAACGTGAATGAACTGACTAACTCCCAACAAGTTGGAGCTTCTCGGATCTTCCCTTCCGCAACCCTCTTTGTGCTGTCTCTGTCTCTCTCTCTCTCTCTCTCTCTCTCTCTCTCTCCTCTCTCTCTCTCTCTGACATTAAATGCACGGAAAGATTGCACGCACCCCTCTTTCTCTCTCTCTGGAGGAAATGAAAAATGCAAGATGCAATGACAGATTGCAAAGTGGAACTCTCTCTCTCTCTCTCTCTCCTCTCTCTCTCTCTCTCTCTCTCCTCTCTCTCTCTCTCTCTCTCTCTCATCAAAATGCACAGAAAGTTTTCAAAGTGGAACATCTGTGTGTGTGTGTGTGTGTGTGTGTGTGTGTGTGTGTGTGGTCCTAACGAACACTGAAATGCACAGAAAGACTGCAGTATGGAACATTTCAGCATCCTACTCAGAAATCTTTTCTTTTAATCGGGTCTGTAAATGGAGGGTCCTTATTTCCGGGAAGTAAGCTTCGTAAAGGCAAAGATTTATTTAATTAATGTTCTAGAACAAAGTGTTTATGGAGAGAGAGAGAGTCTCTAGTATTAGGAAGCAAATCGAGTATACGGACAGATAGAAATAACAAGAAAACAATTTTTTTAGGCGAGGAAAGTCATGAATCTGGCGCAGAAAAAAAAAAAGACAGAAATCATTTTACTTGTAAACAAGAAAATTTCCAACGGTTTTTCAATGAAAAAAAAGATTGAAAGAAATGTAGTGCATTCAATTTGTTTATAAACTCTTGTTTTATAAAAAGGCTTTAAAAGAAACAGTGTTATTATTTTGAGGTAAATCTAATATAGAAATATAGACAAAGAAGAAACGTTCTTCACGAAAAAAAGGTCTTAGAATGGAGGGAGCCTTTATTTGGGGGAAGTAAAATCGAGTCTAGAAAAGAACCCCCCCACCCCACCCCACCCCCGAAAAAAAAAACCTCTGTTAATGGAATTAGTGTTTACTATAAGCCTTTCTTTATATATCAAGTTTGGACGGTTGGAGTTTGTTGGTGTTGGAGGTTGTTGTTTTTTTGTTGTTGGGGGGGGGGGGGGGGGGCGAGGGAGGAATCATGTATGAGCAAGGACAAAAATGTTCTCCCGGAAAATAATCTTGTGGAGGAGGTACTCTGGTATATACAAAGGGAAAGAAATCGGTTACAAAATGCAAGTTTCTAGATGAAGATGGATTCTTTTTGTAGGAAGTCTAGATATCGCAGGGGAAAAAATCTGTCCGGAAAAAAGTCAGTGAACGATGGATGTTTATCAGAAAATTGACCTAGTGCAAAGTCAAAATTTTCTGTCCAATAAAGCGCGTTTTTTCATGGATGAATTCCTTCTTGTTTTCCTTTGTCGGGGGGGGGGGGGGGGGGGGGGGGGGGGGGGGAGAGAATACATGTAGTGTAGGTAAAATAGAGCATTTAAAGAAGTTGAGTTTGTTTTGAGTTAAATCTTATATCGGACCAAGTTTCCTGTTGTTGTTGTTGGTGGTGGTGGTGGTGGTGGTGGTGGTCTGTGTGTGTGTGTGTTGTTGTTGTTGTTGTTGTTGTTGTTGTTGTTGTTTTTCTTTTGTTTTGTTTTGTTTTTTATCCTGCAAAACCCAGTCTTTCATAATTTAAAGTCTGCATTTGGACCGAAATCTAGAAACTGCGATACCTTCGTCTGAAATGAATCGAACAATCTGGTTTTTTTTTCGGAACATGTGGGCAGATTAGTCACTCTTCGTTCTTTCTTTGTACTGTCCTAAATGTTAAATGTGATTTTTTTTTGCCTGAAGAAGACCCAAGAGGTCGAAATGCATTGTGTCTTGTCCTGTGCTTTGTTTGTCAATGTCCTTGGCGGTAACTAACCCCCTCTCTTTATAAATCTTTCTGGAAAAGAAAGTGTGTACACGAGGGTGCGTTGATTGGAAAGTATTTCTTGTACAAAGTCTAAGCTTTTTTTCCAATAAAGCGCGTGTTTGAAGGAATGTTTATTCCCTTTTTGGAAGATAAATCTCGTATGGACAGCGACAAAAACAGATCTTTGGGGACAAAGAGAGAGCAAGTGTAGTACGAGCTATCATAATCTCTTATCGACATTTTTTTTAAACTAAAGCCAGTATTTACAGGGACAAAAGTCTTCATTGTGACGTAAATCTAGTAACTGCGATACTTTCGTATAAAATGAAGCAATCAACAGAAGTATAATGAATTAATCAACAAACTGTTTCAAGTCCATCAGTGTTTAACGAGGACTGTGCAGCAACTGAGGACGCACACAATCCTGCGCTTGGTTGAGCGTCCATGCTTTTATCTTCATTCAACAACAACAACAACAACAAACAAGGAATAGGCATCAATTCAAGCCAGGGCTGATGTTCAAGGTGTTTTTTGTAGATTTCTTGGCAGTCTGTGATATCCAGTCTGTAGTCATCAGTCAGTAGGATGTGGGGGGGGGGGGGGGGGGTTGTAATTTGTTTCCTGTTCAATGTTTTTTT
>JADBJO010006743.1:67500-70000 GCA_016801955.1 Conus betulinus | reverse complement strand
TTCCCCTTGAGCACACGCACACACACATACATACACATACACACCACACGCACGCAAGCACGCATGCGCGCGCGCGCACACGCACACACACACACCACACATACACACACACACACACACACACACACACCACAGATACACACACACACACACACACACACACACAGATAGATACAGACAGATACACACACACACACACACACACACACACACACCACACACTACACATACACAACGCGCGCAGCGAGAGAGAGAGAGAGGAGAGAGAGAGAGAGAGAGAGAGAGAGAGAGAGAGAGAGAGACTTAAACAAAGAAAGAAGAAAACAAACACCAGTACACAAAAAAGGCGTGTGAATTCCTTTTTTTTTCTTTTTTTTTTTAAGTAAAAGGGGAAAAAGGTGCCAGGGCTTCCATGAGGCGACAGTGAGAAGCGTGGCTGATCTCGTTATCTCCCTGTCAGCATCCCTATTCATGGTATGGAGTTGTTTAGATGACGGCCGAAGTGTTCTCGCAGCAAAGTGTAAGGTCTGCCTTTCAAACGGAAAGTAGCAGGATATCTGTCCTGTCTTGCTGTCTGTCTGTATGTATGTATGTATGTATGTTTGTCTGTCTGCAGTCTCTCTCTCTCGTCTCTCTCTCTCTCTCTCTCTCTCTCTCTCTCTCGCTCTTCGCAATGGCTCTATCTCGCTCTTTCCCGGCTATCTCTATCTTTTCCTCTCGCTGTCTGTCTGTCTCTGTCTACTCTCCTCTCTTCTCCATTCCTCTCTCATCTCTCTCTCTCTCTCTCTCTCTCTCTCTCTCTCTCTCTCTCTCTCTCTCCTCTCTCTTCCGCCCTCTCTCCTATTTATCTATCTCTGTAATTCTCTACCCGTCCCTCCCTGTTTGTTGTCATGTCTGCCTGTACTATCTCTCTTATCTCTCTCTCTCTATATCTCCTCTCTCTCTCTCTCTCTCCTCTCCCTCTCTATATCTCTCTCTCTCTCTATCTCTCTGTTGTATTCGTTGTCTAATCTGTCTGTCTGTCTGTGTGTCTATATCTCTCTCTTATTCGCTTGCCTCTCTCTGTCTCTCACTCTCTTTCTTTACTTGGTCTCTCTCTCTTGCTCTCTCTCTTACGCTTTCTCTCTCTTTTCATACTTTCCCTCTCTCTCTCGTCTCTCTCCATCCGGTCTCTCTCTCTCTCTCTCTCTTCTTTTCTCTCTCTCTCTGTCTCGCTCGCTCGCTTGCTCGCTCGCTCGCTCGTTCGCTCGCTCTCGTCACAGACGAGTCAAGACGAGAAACGCTGTTACACAGAACAATAGAATTGGAGAAAAACTGTCCCCCAATAAGTCATCACCTTCACCTCTCTTGCTTGTGTCTACACCCCAAACACGCCTGCAGAGGGTGCTAAATGGTGGCCAGAGTAGGCTCGGTGATAGAGCGCCGGACTCGTAATCGTGGTGATCCTAGGGGGTTGCAGGTTCGAATCTCCGCCGAGCCGTTTCGGTACCAGGGGATTTTTTCCCCACTCGGATTTAACATTGGTTCTGACTCCATTTCCCATACAGTCCTTCGAATGAGACTATAAAACGAGGTTCCGTGTGTGTGAACGCACGCATAACATCTTGCACACACGTCAAAATCCATCACCAACTTTTGGAAGAGAAAGACCGGTTTGGCCGTTGGTATGGATGACACGTTACACATAGCATGCACCCTGCGTGAGAGAAATGGAAAGAGTGAAGAGTAGAGGAAACTGAGGTGAACGATTTTGAAAACAATATTAACTGGATGACACGGGAAACGACTGAATGAAGCGCCAGCTGGCAGCTCTTCGGTCAGCACTACCCTTGCAGGTAGGCAGCCCGTTGTGTAAACGAGTGTGGATTGTTAAAGCGCTTAGAGCTTGGTCTCTCTAGCCGAGGATAGGCGCTATATACGATATTCATAATAATAATAATGACAATGATAATAATTATAACCTCCGGTACATTGCACTCCTCTCTGTATCTTCCTCACTTCGTGGCGAGAAACTAGGTTCCACGCAATTAGCACCTCTACAATGACCATCAAGCAGAACTTTCTTTTTATCCAACCCTAGCATCATCCAAAGCTAAAGATAGTCCCGAAAAGTCAGAACGAAATTTGCGCGATGTGGTGGGGGGAAGGGGGGGGGGGCGATGGGGGGACGGGGGGGGGGGGGATTGGCTGCCAGAAAGGGAAGCAACTCCTCACCTTCAAAACGCAAGAAAGTATAGAAAAAAATAATAAACAAGCAAACTTCCAATAAGGATCCTGAGTTTCAGGATATATCTTTTTATTGAGCACCAGAAAACCAAGGTGGGGGGGGGGGGGATATGTCTGTAGACCAAAGAAAAAAATCGTGTCTTTATCTCCGCATTTTTCTTCGCTTGCAGTCGAAGAGAGAATGAAGTTTCAGTTTCAGTTTTCATCATGGAGACATCACCCACAGCGTGCGGATTAGACCGTAAAACGCCACAATCTGTAGGCTATAACCTCT
>JADBJO010006743.1:47500-50000 GCA_016801955.1 Conus betulinus | reverse complement strand
GCATTTATCCATTAGCTTAAAATCATGCGTCATGTGGTCTCAAAAACTTAGCGGATGTGGTGTGGCGGCGTATATGGACTACTCCGCACGTAGTTACGCCTCCTTGATGAAATTAAAACTGAAACTCTCTCTCTCTCTCTCTCTCTCTCTCTCTCTCTCTCTCTCTCTCTCTCACACACACACACACACACACCACACACACACACACACACACACACACACACACAACACACACACACACACACACACACACACACACACACACACACCACACACACACACACACACACACCTTTTCAGCTTCCCTCCAGTCAAAGTAGATCGGTCCATAGACGTGACACCACCTCTGCTACACCCTGACTGCCTGTAGATCGGTCCATAGACGTGTCACCACCTCTGCTACACCACCCTGAGACCACGAACCATAGGGATCACTGCTTAATTGATCAATCTGTCAAATTCATCATTTAATTGAAATCTGTTAAACCAAAGGCCACGAACACACAGGGATCACCGCTTAATTGATCAATCTGTCAGTTCATCAATTAATTGAAATCTGCTAAACCCTAAGGTCACGAACCACAGGGATCACCGCTTAATTGATCAATCTGTCAGTTCATCAATTAATGAAATCTGTTAAACCCTAAGGCCACGAACCACAGGGGATGCAGCTTAATTGAGCAATTTATCAGTTCATCAATTAATTGAAATCTGCTAAACCCTAAGGCCACGAACCACAGGGATCACCGCTTAATTGATCAATCAGTCAGTTCATCAATTAATTGATGAGGATTTTGAGCGGAGAGAAACTGAAGAGAAGATTTTATCACATGCAAATGTTCTCTATCTTTTTTTTTTAATCTGTGTGTCCTGTGTTGATGTGCAAAAAAGCACGCACGTGTTTGTTGCCTCTGTGCATGTGTGTGTGTGTGTGTGTGTGTGTGTGTGTGTGTGTGTGTGTGTGTGTGTGTGTGTGTGTGTGTGTGTGTGGTGGTTGTTGTTGTTGTTGTTGTTGTTCTTCTTCTTCTTCTTCTTCTTCTTCTTCTTCTTCTTCTTCTTCTTCTTCTTCTTCTTCATTTTAACGTCTTCCCACAAAAGGTGATATCAGACGATGTGAGTGTGTGTGAGTGTGAGTGTGCGCGTACACATGCGCCCCCCCGCACCTCAGGAAAAAACATTAAAAGTGAAAAAAAAATCCAATTACACAATAGTAAAACTATAGGGAGAGCGTCCAATGGCCACTTTGTCAGTTCTTGAGCACTGTCAATCATATTTGGGATAGGTAGTACGATGCAGGTCAATAATGTGTAGGACGAACGGTTAACCCACTCAAAAAAAAATTGTTAAACAAATTTAAAGATAAATACCAACTGAACTACGTGACAAACTTTTGCAAATTGTGTAAAGATAAAAACCAGTCATTAATATCTAGATAGAGACAGGGAACCGGATCCATCAGATGGAGTATCGTCACCAGTTTTGCTAATAATTTCCTTTGCTCTTGGACAGTAAATTAATAGATGTTCAACTCCAACTCTTTCTCCACACATACATTTAACATTTTTGCTGAATTTTGTCGAAAGTGAATTCAAACGCATTCTGTGCATTAAGCTTTGTATTTCTCTAGGTATGGAGACAAGGTTGGGTCTTGATGAGGCCAATATATTTTTTTTCCAGAATTGGGTTTAATACAGTTGCGGTAAATAGTAATTTCTGAGTTCCCTAATAATTTCTGAATTTTTTACTGGACGTTTCGTTTATTAAAGAATAACATTACTTAACCTCCAAACTTTCTTGTAATGTTTCATATTGAATTCATCTTAAATAAAGCAAGGACAAGTTTAAACTTTTTGAAAATTATAAACAAACAACCCTGGGGGCAAGACACGCACACACTTTAACTTTATTATCTACTGCTCTTGTGCGCTCACGATTAATCTATGCTCCAGAAGACTTTTTCAGCGCTCCACATATCTATTAAATAAACTACAGAGTATTGACTGCAAGGCTTACAAATTGCCTTTGGAGTTCCTCACATACATCTAACATAGGAACATTCATTGAAATCGGAATATTACCTCTGATGCATTACGAGAAGCATGTGCTTCAAAATTATATTAAAGAGTCTTTCACAGGATAACTTCTGTCCAAAAGAAGTATCCTTAATTCAGAAATAGATTTCGTGAAACGGGCCAGAAGAATGCAGTCTACAAAATCAATCCAGTCATTTGCCTCTAACTCCTAAAAGATTCTAATATAAACGAAACAAAAATTGCTAATAAGCTGTCCTTTTTACCTTTTCCAAGATGGGAGCAAGCCAAAGCTACCTTTGATACAAATTATGCAAATGTGTCCAAAAAAAGATCCACCTTATATATTGAAAAATGTCATCGATATTTATTTAGAAAATACATACAAAAACTATTTGAAAAATCTATACGGATGGTTCAGTGCTAGATAATCTGGATACAGGAGCACCATTTACAATACCAGATTTAAA
>JADBJO010006743.1:35000-37500 GCA_016801955.1 Conus betulinus | reverse complement strand
AACGAGGTTGTCAATTACAGCCACCAATTGAGACCTTTACCAGGTAACTTCGCTTGATAGAGGTTTTCTTTTTAAGGGGGGAAAGGGGGGTGGTGGTTAGGTAGTTGTTATAGCATGCTATACCTCTCTCTCTCTCTCTCTCTCTCTCTCTCTCTCTCTCAGGAAACCATTTCACCACATGCCGACCTTCTCTCTTCTCTTGGCTTGTGGATTTTGCGGGCGCTGTCTGTCGCTTTAAAGGCCGCGCCACACGATCCCTTTCAACCTCATGTTTCAGTAGGGTGGATAGTGCTGCTGCTTGTTAACTGATGATGTGTGCGTCAGTGTACGAGAACTCTAAGCTTGTATTGACTAGGGCGTCCAGTTTATTTTGTCCGTTCTCAGTTCAGTAGCCTATGTTTGAAAATGTATTCTTGCAAATTTATGTTACTTGAATGTCATGTTAATGTATAGTTTGGGTACAACGAAGAAATACGAAACTATAAATTCCATTGCTGAATTTTTTATAAATTGAGAATGGGTATGATTGTGATTATGATTCCCCGGTGTTTTTTTCATAAGGATTTTCTCTGTGGATATATTTTCAAGAGTCTCAAAATGAGCTGTTTTCAATACTGGAGAGGTTCTATTAGAGAGTGTAATCAGTGTTGTTGTACTGAAATTTCAAATCCGTTTTACGGACAAAAATTCAGAAATGTCTTGCCCAATATTTTGATTTATTCTCTTGATTAATGTCGATGCAGCAGTCACGGACAGCAAGTTGAGTTAGGCAGAACAGATGGCATTCCACATGAGAAAGTATACGCAAATCGCAGCATGAACGTCAAATGAAATGAGTTTCATTAAAACATTGAATTTTTTTTTAAATCATGCATTCTCGAAGATTCCTAAAACTGTTGTTTACAGGAAAACTGCGTTTGATTTTAATTTTAAGTCACGTTTCATCGTCTAAGGAGAAAAGGGTATTCGAACCAATCTAGCAAAATTGAACTGACATAGAAAGAGTGTCAAGACCTTTGAAGTCTTTGTCTTTGGTGTATGTAATCTGGTGTGTTTGTTTCTGGTGTTAAGCATGTTAAAACATGTCCATTACACTGTTTCCTCCATGCTTCGAACAGGGGTCAAAGGTGAATAAATCTTGATTCCTAATGAGCCTTATCCTCGCGACAGCGACTTCCAATGTAAGCATAGATCCCCACCCCACCCCACCCCCACCCCCCCACCCCGCCCCCACCCATTCCCGTCTACCCCACTCTCTCTCCTGCCCACCCGATCACCCCGTCCGTTAATACTTTGCAAATTGTGAGAAAGACAAGTCTGACGAGTTGTCAAGATCATAAGGAAAATGTCTGAAGCGTTTTACCATGCTTCCCTTGCCCCATAGAATGTACGGTCATGTAACCAAGAGAATCGGCTGAACTTGTTGAATGGCAGTTCGCAATAACATAAAATGAAACAAGAGTAGCCGTGTTCGTGTGATGAATGCAGTGAGGGGGGTGGAGGGGGTGGGGGGGGGGGGGGCAAAGATGTAGCAGCCACCTGGATAAGAGGTTCTTTAGAGGTACTTTGCAGTTACGTCATCATTTCATGACTCGTGTCAGATGGGGAAAAAAAGCTGGAGATTACCTTTCAGTCCATGAGCCATGAGCAGTAGGTGAATTATGCCCTGATCAGGTGGAAGTCGTAAGGACGTTTACAGAATTCGATGAATCGCTTAGTCTTTATTCAGATTATGTAAATGAAGGAGACAGTTTAAAAAAATCAAACGAAGACACGTTTTAGCACCATTGTCTCAAGATCAGCTTCCTACTTGTTAAAATCTACTCAGTGTTTTATACGAACAAGAAATGGCCTCCTCGAGGAGAAATGGTCTGAAAAGAATTTTTTTTCTAATTGTACTCCGCCATTTTCTTTTTGTACATTAAACGCACCTAAAAATAGTCACATCTTCTGATGATTTTGCGCACTAGATGACATGAATAGACGATGTTGGGAAACCGGCACGGGGGGTAATTTCTTGTTAGAGTTTGAGTTCAGCGAAGTGACCCCGCCGTGTTCACGGGACAGATGGCGCTGATGGGTTCGCCCAAAGCTACTTCGCCCCATCAGTCAGCCTGCAGTTTCGAGAGAGGGCATGCCAAAACACGGGTATGAAGCGCTTGGCTGGTCATGCAGACAGTTGATGGTTCGATCGTTCCTCGTGGCAATTCTTGTTCTCCTTCTTCTTCGTCTTGCGTACGCAGGCTGATACTCCTGCTGATACTCCCTGTATGGACAGACAAGTATTAATCCCATCCACCCTACAAAGGGAGTGGAGTTTTGTGTGTATGACCGTTTTTTTCTTTATCCCGCCATTAAGGCAGCCATACTCCATCTTCAGGGAAGGTGCATGCTATGTGTAACGGGTCATCCATACCAACAGCCAAACTGGCCTTCTCTTCCGAAAGTTTGGTGATGGGATTGCACGCATTTCAAATGAGATCTTTGACTTGCCAGATTT
>JADBJO010006743.1:12500-17500 GCA_016801955.1 Conus betulinus | reverse complement strand
TGGAGCGAGGTCGTGTGGCAGCACCTTTAAGTTCTCTTTTATAGTGTGTAGCCAGGGACAAGCAAAAGAAGAAAAGTAGACGTCTCCCAAGAGACGGTGCGCCAGCGTATTTGCTGACATGTGGGTCAGCAGTTGGACATTCACTGGGCTGAGAAATGGGCAGTAAGGTTAAAGGTTGCCGTTTTTTGTTGTCTTCGTCGGTTTTGTACTCCCATTTCTTATAGAACAGGGAGTACTTTTACAATGGGAACGAAGAAATGCTGTCTGTGTGTCTGTCTGTCTGTCCGTCCGTGTTCCACTCGCTCCAGACTAAAACTACTGGGCCGATCTTTCTGAAAATGTGTAGGTGTATTCACTATGGGTCACAAATGATGCCCGATGTTTTGTTTTACCGTTATATCCGTTGCTAACGGCTATAACGGCCCATAACAGTTTTTTCTTCTTTATGGAATATCTCAGAAAGTACTTGGCCAATCTTTCTGAAAATGTGTATGTTCTCTATGGGTCACGGTTGATGCCCGATGTTTTATTTTACCGTTATAGCCGTTACTAACGGTTCTTTTTTACTTGTGAGTTGACTTTAACGTGGTGACAGCCCTGATATGGCCCTTTGCGGTCGGCTGGGCTATAAGCAACATTACCCTTACCGGGGGAGAGATGTTCACTCGATGTCGAGAGGACGTGTTTTTGCGAGCTCTGTGTTTATCTTCTATTTTTCTTGGCAGTATTGCGTTTAGTGCTCTTTTATAGTGTGTGCTGCCTAGCTGATGACACAGTCTTGCAGAATGTGAAGTTTAGTGGTGGTTTGTGGTGGGACTTTCTAGTTTTGGTGCATTGTTTTGGTATTTTGGTGTTTGTTTTATTCCGAAGTTTTTTGTCCATTGGGTACGGCTTGAAACGGTTTGTGTTTTGCTTTTCCTTTGCTTTTCCTTTTGCACGTGCAGCTTGTGATGTAAAATTGTAACTCCATCCTAACGAATTCAGCCATTTTCTTCGGTGTTTCTTTTTGTCATACCCCCCTCTTACCCCCCCCCCCCCCCCCCCCCCCCCTTTTTTTTTTTTTTCTTCTTTTTTTTTTTTTTTTTTTTTTTTTTTTTTTTTTTTTTTTTTTTTTTTCCTTTTTTTTTTTTCTTTCACTATGGCTGTCTTACAGCGAGTGGAGCCTGTTTTTTTCAAGCATAAAGACTTGCCTTTTGTTGATAAAACTATTAACCCAAGCGAAGATAGTTTTTCTGATTTAGACATTTGTCTGGCTGCCGAAAGAGTGTGTGGCAAGGAGACAGTATATGGTGCGCAGTGCATCAAAGGTCTCTGGATCTACCCCTTGACTCGAGCTGCCAGGACTCAACTGTTGATTGAGGGGATTGTTGTAAATGGATGCACTGTGTCTCTTTTTGACAAGAATCCATTCATTTTGAGAGGGAGTGATGGTGTTGAAGTTCCCGTCACAAAACTGTTTATCTCAGATCTTCCAGTCTCAGTGTGCAATGACGATATAGAGAGTGCTCTTGTTAGACTGGGATGTGTGTTCTCAGATCTTCTCTCCTAATGGAGAAGATCAGGGGACAGGGACGGAAAGCTAACCCGTTTTGTTACAGGTCGACGCTTTGTCTCTTCATTAACCTTCCTTTAGTCCCACTGGACAGGTTTGTAAAGGTGGGTAGTTTCACCGCTCGCCTCTTCCATAAGGAGCAGCCCAAGGTGTCCCGGAGCTCTGTGTGCTCTAACTGCCTGCAGTCAGGACACCACCGACACCAGTGTCAGAATCTGGGTGACTTGCAGGACTGCCTGCAGAGTGGTCACAAGCGTGGTGATCCGGCCTGTGGCACTTTCCCTGACCCCCAGGTGAGTGGACCTATTTCTGAAACAAAGGCATGTGCTCAGATGAAGCATACAGAAGATATCAGGCTCACAGAGGAAAACCAGCTGTCAGGAGATGTGCAGGTAGGGGTAAGTTTGTTTGAGGATGGAGAAAGATGTCTTTGAAGACTCTGTCACTGATGTGGTTCCGGAAACTCAAACTGATGAAATTGACACGGGCAAACAATCGTTCACACCTTCACCGCGGAAAAATATCCGGCAATACGGTGCGCGTGTGAAGGACCAGCGTTCACGCAGCACCGGTGGCAAACGACAGAGGTCAGTGACGAGGATTCACCTAGCCAGCGGCGTGACGGGCCAAAGGCTAAAATGCTCACCTGTTCGCGGCCCTCACCTGACCGCTCCGTGTCGAGTGGGCAGAGTAAAGGTGGGGGAGATGGTGGGTGAATCTTCACCGAGTGTGACGGTTTGACCTGACGGAGACGACTTACGCGCGTTACACGGACTTTGTTTCCGGGTTTGCGTTTGGATTTGAAAACGGCTTGGAAAACGGACTTTTGTTATGGCTTGTGATTCTGGATTGACTGTTTTTTCATTAAATTCACGAGGTTTGCGCTCGTGTTGGAAAAGAAAATCAATATTTAAACACTTAAAAAAGTATGATGTAATTTGCTTGCAAGAAACACATATCACTGATGATGTTTATGGGCAATGGAAAAAAGAATGGGGCAAAGGTGAATTGTTATATAATAGTTATACTTCACATAGTTGTGGTCAAGTTATTTTATTTCGGCACAATGTGGTTGACAATTACAAGATAGTATACAATTCAAGACGAATTTTGGCCATTGAAATAGAAATCAGCATAAAAAAAAGTGGTCATTGTGAATGTATATGCTCCAAATAATGACAATGAAAAGAATACTTTCTTTGATGAACTGGGAGATGTCATCTCTAATGTTGAGTCAGAGCATTTGTTAATTGGGGGGGGATTTCAACTGCGTATTAGATAACGATTCAGATATCATCTCTGGAGAAAAAAGCATGCAGAGGGCAATGTAAAGAAATTCAATGATTTAATAAAAAGCTATGACCTGTATGATACCTGGAGACTGTTTCATCCGGATGAAAAGGAATTTACATGGCATAAAACTCTCCTTTTATAGCACGCCGATTGGATTATTTCATATCAAATGATAATTTTTTTGACAAAACAATAGACTGTAATATTCATTCTATCCCTTTCACAGATCACAGAGGTTGCTCCATCAAATTGAAATTCTCAAGCTTTGAGAGGGGACCTGGGCTGTGGAAGTTCAATAACTCATTGTTGAATGACATAAACTATGTCACACAGATGAATAGTTTGATCGATGATTATGTATCTCATATGGACGGAAACATCGACTTTCAAATGGAATGGGAATCCTAAAAAAATGAGGATTAAGAGTTTTACAATAGTTTATGCTAAAGGTAAGAGCATCGAAAGAAGAAATAAGTTAGTAGAAATACAAGGTAAGTTAAATGACATAGATATTAAGATTGCAAAAAACCCTAATGATATTCATTATCAAAATCAGCGACAGCACTTAATGCAAGAATTAGAATTATTGGAAACTTATAAAGCACGTGCAGCACAGGTAAGATCTAGAATGAAATGGATTGAAGAGGGGGAAAAGAACACAAGATATTTTTTTAAACTTGGAAAAATCAAGAGCAAATTCAAAGACAATAGAGAACTTCGTGATGAAAATGGTAGACCAGTTATACAACAGTCAGAAATAATGAAAATGCAGCGAGACTATTATTCGCAGTTGTACAAGAAAAAGGGTAAGAGCAGGAAACATGGAACAAATGGTAGATAACTTTATATCTGATACTTCAGTGCCACAGCTTTCTGACTCTCAGAAGGATAGTTGTGAAGGCAGCTTGACAGAGAGTGAACTGCTAACAGCTCTTAAAGCCCTCAAAAATGGTTCTTCGCCAGGAAGTGATGGGCTTACAACAGAATTTTTAAAAGTATTTTGGTGCCATGTAAAAAGTTTGTTAACGTCATCACTGAACTCTGCATTTGAAAAAGGGACACTTTCTCCTTCTCAGAGAAAAGCAGTCATTACATTAATTCACAAAGGCAAAGATCTACCTAGAAATGTTTTTAAAAAACTGGAGACCAATTTCGTTAACAAATAGCGATTATAAACTTTTGTCTAAATGTTTGGCAAATCGTTTATGTCAAGTAATTAGAGATTTAGTAAGTGAAGATCAGTTGTTGGGTATATAAAGGGACGTCGAGCAGCTACGCTATTGAGACTAATTGATGATGTTATTGATCATCTAAATGTAGAAAATATTCCTGGTTTGGTTTTTTTTAAGTATTGATTATACACAAGCTTTTGATAGTATATCTAAAGACTTCATGATAACAGCTCTCAAAAAGTATGGGTTCGGGGAAGAATTCATAGATGGTTTCAAGTATTAATCGCTGATACTCGTAGTTGTGTTTTTGTATAGTGGCTGGACATCAGAGTATTTTGCGGTTGAAACAGGAATCCGACAAGGATGTCCTTTTTCTCCCTTAGTATTTGTGTTGGCTATAGAATTGCTAGCAATAAGATAAAAGACTGTAGAAACATTAGAGGAATTGATTTAGGGGGTTCAGGAGATACGCTTGTTAATGTAATCAAAATTGCGCTTTATGCAGATGATGTTACTTTATTTTTGACAGATCAGCATGACATGATGCAAGCATTAGATATACTCAAAGACTTTTCTTTGTTTTCTGGTTTGGTTATGAATAAAAATAAATCAGCAGCTATGTGGCTAGGTAGTAGTAGAAAACATAGCACAGACAGCTTCTATGGCTTTACGTGGAAAAATAAACTAAAGATTCTGGGTATTTATTATGAGAATGATAAACCGGCATCTTTAGTTGAGGACAATTGGTTGCAAAGAATAGAAACTATTCAGAGAATTATTCACTCTGGGAAAAAAGAGAGATCTTAGTGTAATGGGTAAAATACATATTATTAAAACATTTCTTATTTCACAAATGGTCTATGTTATGCAAACATTTGTTATTCCTGACAAGATCTTATCAGACATAAATCGCATGCTTTTTAGATTTCTCTGGCGTAAAAAGCATTGTAATCGAAAGGCATTTGAAAAAGCTAAAAGAAGCG
>JADBJO010006743.1:0-7500 GCA_016801955.1 Conus betulinus | reverse complement strand
TATATAGACGATCGTGAAGATTTTCAGAGGCGATAGGATTGGGGGACAGGTTTTTTTTTTCCTTTTCTGTTTATTTTCTTTTTTCATCTGTCTTGTCGTAATTCTGTATTTCGTTTTCTTTTATTTATTTTGATGTATCCCCCATCTTAGTTTCTTTTTTCAGCACATAACCTTTTTTTTCTTGTTTTATTCATATTGATCAGAATATCATCACCATCTCCATCCTCATTAGTTTAATTGAATCATCAGCACCATCCAGTCAACATCACCATTGTTATTGTCATTCGTTAAAATCACCCTCACCATATTGTTGGTCATCATTATCATTATTGTTATCATCACCACCATCACCATCATCAACAATTTTTACACATTTCTTCATCTGTAGCGACTCTTTCCTTTTCGTCTCTTTCAACAATTACTAAGTGAACATCTCCTCCACGTCATAGTGTGGGTTCTTGATCTTGTGCTGGACCCAGTTTTCCTAGATGGACCTGGGTCCCAGGGACACTGGAGATTACAACACCTGGTTTGTAGATGAGTGGCCAGGACTCCAGCTGAAGATTACAACACCTGGTTTGTAGATGAGTGGCTAGGACTCCAGCTGGAGATTACAACACCTGGTTTGTAGATGAGTGGCCAGGACTGCAGCTAGAGATTACACCTGGTTTGTAGATGAGTGGCCAGGACTGTAGCTGGAGATTACAACACCTAGTTTGTATAGATGAGTGGCTAGGACTCCAGCTGGAGATTACAACACCTGGTTTGTAAATGAGTGGCAGGATTCCTGCTTGGCAAATCCTCACACCTGCCCTCTGACTGTCAGGAAAAATGTGAGGTCTGACCCGGCAAAAGGTGCACTAACATGCATCAGCCTTGATTTTCAGTCTCCACCTAAGTTCTTCATTCCTCTCTTTGACATACGCCTATGCTGAGGTTTACTCGCTGTCTAAAGTGTGTTCAGTCTTATGGTCTATGGTGGATCGGTGGTAAAGTGTGGAGGTTTGCTCGCCCCTTTTTACAGCGTGAAGCTATCACGCCTCTGATACCTTTCTGATTGACAGCTTGTCAGAGAAAACGTGGCAACCAGTTAAATGTGTTATGGAAAGGAGGGGGATGTTAGTCATCCAAATGGAGAAAGTCACCTCCCAACATGAGCACTGTGACATAATGCCATTGGGATAGGAGATGGCAATCTACGGTCTTCATGCTTTGCATTCTTGCAAGAATCTTTGACGTTAGGGTCTGTGATGCACAGGACACAAGTGGGTTTCATAAGATGAGTGAGGCAGTGCTGCAGCTGCAGGTGTCCATAGTAGTGGCGTGCGTGACAAGAGGCAACAACAAAAAAAACTCGTGGCCCCTCCATAAGTATTAGCCACTGTCTGACATGAAAGGGGGAGGGAAAAGAGGCGTGTCCTTGACCGGCACTACAATTACGTCAAAATTTCTGTACAACCCTGATGCCAGAGTCGCAGCTTACCGTTATGTCGCCTGGAAGAGTCAGCCAGACCGACTGAAGGGGCTGAAAAAGGAGACTAAAGGGGGAGTGGGAGGAGGAGAGAGGGGAAGGTGGTTTTTGTTGGTGGTGCGGTCAATGGTCCACATCGCCAAGTGGCAATACCGCCTTTATTCCCAAGGTTTTACCTTCTTTTCTGCTTGGGTTTCTTTCTTACGCAAGGCAGCGTACTCCTGTCGGGGACACTCCCTGGCATAGGGGAACAGGGGAAAAGGCAGGTTAATTACCCATCTCTGCCAACAAAGGGGATTAGAGTGGGAGTTTGAGGAGTTGGAGGACCGTTTTTTTTTTTAAATATCCCGCCATTAAGGCAACAGCCATACTCCCATCTTGCGGGGGAAAGTTCAGGGGGAAACCTGCGACCAAGGAAAACTGAGGGGGGAAAGAGTTCACAACGCGAAACACCCGGACCTTGTCTTTTGCGTGTCTGGGAAAAAAAACAAAAAAAACCCCTCCATGGTGCCAAACTTTTAATCACTGCTAGCTGACGGGCACCCCGGCCCCCAAAGTCATAAAAATACAAAAAAAAAAAAAAAAAAATCTTTTTTTAAAAAACAACCTCCCCATTCAACCCACACTCCCGCCCCCACCCCCCTCCCCCCCCCCACCCACCCCCCCCCACACCTTAGCCCCAACCCCCCAATACTCCCCCAGCTAGAAAAATCCCGGCTAACAAACATATGTAAAGGAAATAAAAGTGAAAAAGAGAATTAAAGTGAAGATGAGTGAATGAAAAAAACCTTGATGAGGGGGGGTTAGGTAGGGACATGACAGGAACCTGAAGGGGAGTGGTGGCAATTGTTGATACGGAGATGCTACCTAACAATGGCTGCTGCTAGGATCAAAGGACTGACCTACACATTCTCATTAACACCTGCTAGTTGGGGCCTGGGTTTCTGACAGAGCTCGCACGAGTCACATTAACCACGGGTACGTGAAACTAGCCTGAGAAATACTGCCAAAACGTCAGTCATACTTCTTAATGACCATACACAGCCAAAGAGACGGAGGACGTAATTAAATTAAACCGGTCACATTCAGAATGCAATGAAGAAAAAAGGGGACAGGCGGGAAGGAACATGGACGGTCCAAGCTGCATTAAGCCAACAAAAGAGGCCACACAGAGAGATGCTTTAGAAGGGAAGAAGGGAGCCTCATGTGTGGAACTCATGTAGCTACATGACAGACGAAGGTCAAGGGAAACGAACATGAGGGCAGTCGGACGGTCACCAAAAAGTGGAAAAACAGGACCCCCAGATCAGATAGATGCAAAGAAGCAGGCTAGGAAGCAGGCTTGCATGGATTACTCGGAAGAAAAATGGGCCAATAAGAGGCAGAGACAACAAGAGGCAAAGAGCATCAAACCTACATACCATTAATTACACATAGCTATTAGTAAAGCAAGCAGGAGCAAACCAGGAAAGGACTGGGCCTGTATAGAAAGCTAGACCTAAAAACAAATTGAATAGGGGGGGGGGAAAAGCCCCATCATTAAGTCATAAACACGCATAGATGGCTCAACGGCGAAAAACAAGCACCCACCACAGATAATCATCAGTGACGTCGTGGGGGGGGAAAGTTGGGGGGGGGGGGGGGGGGGGGAGTCCCCCTCCTCGCCTATGACGAGACGAGGGTCGACCCGCCGGGGCCTTGTCTTCTCTCCAAGTCAAAACGCGACGAACCCTCCTCTTTCGGCGCGCTTGGCCGTTACCGGGTGTGTGAGGCAGCAGGGGTAAATGTAACGATTTGGAATCGGGTGTGGTATCGATTTGGCTTGCAACCTCGGACTTTACAAGCGGCTGGTATGTTTTAACAGGTTGATGGAACTGGGGGGACCCCTGGGACAGGGCCCTGGGTGTATGGGGACTAGATGGAGTTGGGGCAGTTGTGGGCCCTATTAGATAGTTAGCAACGTGTGCATCATAAAGAGAAGGCTCGGTCTACACCGCTCCATTAATCAGACGGTGTCAGTTTGTACAGGAGTGTGTGACCGCCAATTTGTTCATTTCAGTTTTTGCACGAGTGTGTTGAACACTGAGAGCAAGAGGAGGTTGTTCACGAAAGAACAACAGCAGAACAGAAATCTAAAAATGCACGAAACCAAAAAAAACTCGCACTAAGCTCTCTAATTTGCCGCGGTCCCAACTCCCGTGGACCATTCAACGGCACACCACCAACTCCGACAGTCGACAGGACTGTGTAGCGTTCCTGTACACCTGCCAACTAAACCGGACCAGCGGCTTCATCTCATCCCAAGGAACCTTTCCAGACTCCCTCTTTTTTCTGTCACTCCTTCCACCCTTCTCCAACTCCCCCTCTTCAACGCCCCAAGAAAACAACAAATTGAGGGGCGATACTCACGTGTTGTGAAAATTGATGTTAAGAGCTTCACCAGGGAATTTCGTATATTGAATATAGACTATATAAAAGAGTTGACGTCTTTCTTTGCCGTGGGGTTTAGATTCATTGGCTTACCCTACGCCTTTATTCATCCTCCCACCACACTCTCACGCTACAAGCCCCACACCACAACAACAACACACCACACCTCACAAACACCACCACACACACACACCACCAACCACACACAGTACTTGGGCACCATTACCACGTTACACACCACGCAGCGAGCGCTACTTTCGCAAAAATGTTTACCCTCCTCATTTCTGCCTCGCACACCACCCCGTAGCACAACAACACACGGCCTCAACATAACGCGCGCCGGACGCGCAACGCGCACACACAACAACCATCACACCGCATACCGGCCACACTTATCCTACGCTCCTATTTTACCTTTTTGTTGCACCGACTGCTAGCACTACCATTTCGGCTCACTTCCTCACCCCTCTACACTCAAACACTGTTCCATATCTACAACGTTTCACACAAACAGCTCGCGGCGCATTCAATTTGCCACACATGTAAATTCATTTGCACCACTTCACATACACCCTTCACCACACAGACCACGTACACACTCATCACACACATAACTCCTGATCTCCACTTTTTACAAACCCAGCAACAACGCGCGCATTCAGCGCCACGCCACTCACATCACAGTCACCGCGCGGGCGCACCCTCACGCACCAGTCTGCCACTACCCAACGACCTCCTCCACGGCAAACACCACCACTCCACACCCAACCACACCAACCCCAATTCGACCACCCACCACCAACAACTCCCACCACTGACCACCCCCCACGTGCCACCCTCTTCACTCCGTACCACTCACAGCGCGCAGCGGCGGTTTGCCAACATGTACATTCATGCACGCACACCACACACACACAAACACACACATCACACACACACACACGGCACACCTCACCACCTCGCCACACTTTACTTTGTTCTTCCCACAGTCGATTTGTGTGTTAAGTCACCAGCCACGCCCTTTTATTTTTGTCTTATCGCACACACACACGCAATAGCAGACCACACTGCCACATATTTTCCATCCCCTACCCACAGGGACACTTTTTCGCGCGCGCTCAGTTTTGCCCACCTACCCCGTTGTGTCACTCAGGCCCCACCACCACCACACCCCACACCTGCCCCCCACGCTCCGCTTCCACGCACGCACCAGCCTCCGGTTCGACGCGCCATTGCGTTTTTGGTCCTCGGCGGCGCTCCATTTACCCCACCCACACTTTGCCACCCACTTACATACCCCCTACACCCCTCCTTTGAGGTTCCCATTGACAGCATACGCGCCACGTTCGCCCCCACATTCGCCTCACCCCCGATCCCTCCCAGTCACTCCCACCACACAAACCACCCACTTACAACACACAACCCAACACAACCACCACCACTACCCCACCACACGCCCGCCACCACACCGGCACGCAGCAAGCATCTCACGCACACGTTTATCACCTAGACCACCACGTCACACACCAACTGACACACCACACACACACACACACCAGTCCACCACGTCATACTCCTCGACGCCTCCGTATGGCCCTGCACAGCACCGCACATAAGTTAAACCCGCGGCGCGTTGCAATTCACACACTCGGCGTGGCGCGCGGCGCCCACGCCGAACACGCCCTCTGCGACCACCGCACCACCACAACCAGACCCCCATTCCTTCTCCTCCACGTCCTCGTCTCGTCTGCATCTTACTCTCTCCGACGTCTCTCTCTTCCCCACCCCTCTGGAATGCGTGATACCTAACTGAGTGCATGGTCTGTGTACAGCCCCAAGTTGATATCCCCTTCTGTTCTGGCTTCGTCTCCGTCCTCCTTGTCTCTCTCTCCAAAAGCATCAATACTCTCTCTCTCTTCTCCTTCTCTCTCTCTCGGTCCTCTCCTCCCCTCTGTTACGAAGGGGAATGAATCCAGACCACGCAGGGCAGGGAGCAGGCCCTGTCAGTCAGGACAAATATCTGCTGGTCATCTCTTTTCAAAGAACGTCTCCCCATTCTGCGAATCTCCTGTAACCCTCCGCTGTCCACACCGGACCCAACCATTCCCCCCCCCCTCTGAAGCCGTAACACTGGGCAAAAAAACTTTCACATTCCGTCAGATGAGGACACACAGTGATTTGTTTTCCACACCTATCACCAACCACAAGACACACTTTTGCCCTTTGTGCTTCACCACACACACCACCACACCATCACATCTCCTCGCCATTTACAGAGACAGGACAAGAGGTCGCAGCCAGACGTGGACACGGCGCAGATTATTTTATTTGTGTACCTACATGAGGTCTTTTGAAAACGGGGGGAGAGGTAAACAGAAACAAAAAAACGCCATTGCCCTCTTCACATCCGCAAACAACTCTACCGCCAGACCGCACCACAGGGGCCACAGACCAGACCCGAGACCTCCCGACGAGAGAGCCCACCCCAGTAGAGAGACCAATGGGAATGAAAACAAGAAAGAAACCATAACAGCAATGAATAGATAATGTATCAGATGGGTGAGAGAGAGAGAGAGGAGAGAGAGGGTGAGAGAGAGAGAGAGAGAGAGAGAGAGAGAGGAGAGAGAAGAAAAAACCCGTACAGACTTCATTCTTTATAAGGAGCAGGAAAAGTTGAGAAATAAGACGGGGAAAAAATAAGACTTTTTTTATGGTGAGACGAAGAGAGACAATTCACAGAAAAATAAGAAGACGGTGAAGGTTAATAAATAAACATCAGGATTGTGTGATTACTACCTTTTCCTTTCCATAGCACAACCTTATGTCTTTGCTTCTATTAACCCCATCCAGACTCATTTGCTAGATTGTTCAGAAGAAAAATAAATACACTTGGTTACAGCGTTTAAAACACTATTTTTCTCTCCAAGCATCTATTTACACGTGCCTTTTATTGAAATTGAGATCCTGGTAACTATATCGTATGACTCGCGCTCCTTCTCGTCACAATTGTGAGTGAACAAAGAAAGAAAAAAAAGAAATAAGAGAAACTCAAAAAGAGTTAAAATGGGAAGACGTCGTGAAAGTGAAAGAACAGACGTTTGGGATTGTTTGTTGTTGGGGCTTGGGGGTATTTTTTTTGCTTTTCTTTCTTTCTTTCTTTCTTTCTTTCTTTCTCTTTAAGTAGGAGAGGGAGGGAGGAAACGATCGATGTGTGTGAGTGTGCATGTCTGTGTGCTGAGTCTTAGTATAGAGTTACCAGAATAGCCACATAGAAGAAATGAACAGTTTGCTTGTCTCTGATCAGTGTCACGCTTTTTGTTGGTGTTTGTGTCCACCACCACGTGCATAACAGTATGTGCACAGGTGCGTATTCTTCCATAAGAATTCTGTCTCTCCCCCACCTCTCTCTCTCTCTCTCTCTCTCTCTCTCTCTCTCTCTCTTCCTCCCTCTCTTTTCTTTATCTCTCTCTCTATCTCTTTCTCTCTCCCCATCTCTCTCTCTCTCTCTCTCTCTCTCTCTCTCAAGAGGGAGGGGTAAAAAAAGAAACAAGAGAGAGAGGGGGGGTGAACAGAAAAAGAGAGAGAGGGGTGGATGAGGG
>JADBJO010006742.1:92500-117500 GCA_016801955.1 Conus betulinus | reverse complement strand
CTCGAAACAGACCTGTTGATTTTAAAACTTCCTTTTACCATCTTATTTTTAACAGATGTTGGTCCCCAAGGGGTTGAGCACTTTAAGAATTTTATTAGGCATTTTAGCAGTATTGTTATATATATATATATATATATATATATATATATATATATATATATATATATATCAAGAATACCACTAAAATGCCTAATAAAATTCTTAAAATGCTCGACCCCTTGGGGAGCAACATCTGTTAAAAATAGGACCCAGAGAGTATGTGTGTGGGTAAGCATTTTCATTCTGAGATGCTGTACGCGCTCAAGTTTATTCCTTATTCATGCAGTTTCTTTGTTTGGTATTGAATCGGTTTGTTACTTGGCTACTGACGGATTTACTTTCGTACGGATTTACTTACATAATTTCTAACTTCCATACTTACTTTCTTACTTACGTGTTTTTCTTATATTTACATGCTGACTTTCTTCTGCACTTACGCACTTAGTCACTCACCTACGTACTTAGTCACTTACTTACTTACTTACTTACTTACTTACTCTTCTTCTCTTTACCTTTGTTCTGTTCATTGTTTTCAAAAGTCAAATGTTATGAAAGTAAAAATACAAGCCTTCATACGCATTATAAATGAATCTGCAGACGGTTCTGTTGATATTCACAATACAACGCAATTACACTGTTGAGCCTTGGTCTACAATGGAGAGTTCTGGATTCAAGTCAATTCCTCCAAAGTCTTTTAACGTAAGTCAAACCACCAGCATTACTGGCAACCCCTTCGACCACGTAGTCTTCAACAGTCTGCAGCTACTCGCCAAATAAGTGTACCCAGAGGCACAGTGTGGAGTCAGAGCTCTGAGGTCGATGACTGACATGATATACTACATGAGGCAGCTACAAGAAAAAGTGTCACGAGTAGAGACGACCATTGTTCATTGCCTACATTGACCTGACCAAGGCGATCGACTTGGTCAGTAGGTCAGGCCTCTTCACTATACTACACCGGATTGGATGTCCCCCCTCCCCCCACCCCCCCCAAGCTCTTGAAGATGATCATGTCCTTCAATGACAACATGGATGGCACTGTCCGGTACGACTGTTCATTTTCGGACCCCTTCCCAATCACGAGCAATGTCGAACAGGGATGCATGCCCGCTCTCAACACACTCCTCGGCGTCTTCTTCTCCCTGCTGTTGCGCTATGCCTTTCAACAGTTTGAAGACGGAGTCTTCCTCCACACTAGGAGTGACGGAAACCCCCTCAACCTGGCACGCCTCCGAGCAAAGACGAAAGTGCAGGAAGTCTACTTCTGGGAGATGTTGTTCGTAGATCACAACGCCTTCACTGCCTACACCAAGAAAGCGCTACAACAGGTCAACACCTGCTTCACTGATGCTTGCTCCGAGTTCGGCCTCACAATCAGCCTAAAGAAGACAAACACCAGGGCCAGACGTCAGCAGTACTCCCTGCATCTCCATTGATGATCACACCCTTGAAGAAGTCGACAACTTTACGTACCTGGGCTCCACCATCTGCAGCAATCTCTCTTTGTACGCCGAGCTGAACGTGTGGATCGGCAAAGCAGCAAACAGCCATGGCCCAATTAGCAAAGACAGTCTCTGTTAACACCATGCTAACGTCAAACACCAAAATGAAAGTGTGCAGAACCTGCATGCTGAGCACTCTTGTGAATGGAAGCGAAGCTTGGACCCTGTACTCTAGACAATGACGCAGATTGAACGCCTTCTACCTGAGCTGCCTCAGAAGACTCCTGGGGCATGACTTGTCGGGACCACATCACTAACAAGGACGTTCTGCCCCAGGCAGCAATGCATAGCATGTTGGCCATGCTAACACAGAACCGGCTGCACGGCCTTGGCCATGTCAGCCACACGGCGACGGTCGTATCCCAAAGGACATGCTGTACAGCGAGCTGGCTAACAAGCTCCAAACCCATAGGAACCTACGCTATCTACGCTACAAGGACGTATACAAGCATGACATGAGGGCAGGCAGCTTCGACCCTGCAGACGTGGGGACAGTAGCTTCAGACCGCGTCAGCTGGTGGTCCAACATCAAGATTAGCATCGGGCAAGCAGAGCAGAGGAGAGAGGCCCAGTGAGATGATGATGATAATGATAATGAATACTTATATAGCGCCTATTCTCGGCTAGACGCCAAGCTCTAAGCGCTTTACAATCAACACTCGTTTACACAAACGGGCTGCCTACCTGGGTAGTGCCGACTGAAGAGCTGCCAGCTGGCGCTTCATTCAGTCGTTTCCCGTGTCATCCAGTCAGTATCGTTCAATATCGATCACTCATTTTCCTTACTTCCTTCATTCTTTCCATTTCTCACTGCTTCACTGATGCCTGCTCCGAGTTAGGCCTCACAGTTCACCTAAAGAAGACAAAACACCAGGGCCAAGACGCAGATTGAACGCCTTCTACCTGCGCTGCCTCAGAAGCGCTGCGGACGGCAAAGAATTGCGTCGGCACCCACAGACACTGATGACCGAGACTTCACCTGCAGCAACTACAACACAGAGTCTGCTACTTGAGGATCAGGCCCTTCAGCCACAGTAGGCGCTGCACCTCCACAACTGATTAATCCATGGCGCAACTCCATTGTCTGTCGAGACAGATGGATGCCAACAATACATATCCACACTCTAGGGTCAGATTTCCGTCATCAATGAAAGCTTCGATGCTGGCAATTAATTTCGCGTATGATAAACCATTCCCTTACAAGCTAGAGAATGCACTTTTTTTATTCCACGTTTATCAAAAAAGACCATGACTTACTTTCTAATGGAAAGGGAGGAAAGGGGAAGGAGGGGGAGGAAAAACATTACCACCCTCATTCAGATCATGGACTGTGAGTTTCCCCATTCTTATGGGAGTGATCATTCACTATGGAGCCTTTCTAGTCCACAGTGCTACAAGTGAAAAACACATGATGGCCATTGTGGTTTGCTAAAAAGTGGAAATACAAATGGTAAGGCAGTAAAATGGAAACACATGTTAGCGAATGCTTAAACGTAGAAAGATGCAATAAGGGTGGACTGCCAGAACCCAGTGTCTCATTATATGTCAGAGATGCTGGGTTTTAGCAGTCATATCACGCAATATAACACAATACAATGTAATATAACACATTACAATGTAATATAACACAATACAATGCAATATAACACAACACAATGTAATATAACACAATACAAAACAAACTGATACAACTTAACGGTGGACAATACAATAGAACACATGACAACACAACACGACATATGACAATGGACCACAACACAACAAAACACAGTATATAGTAACACAACACAATGTATAGGAACACGACATATTGTATAGCAATCACAACATAATGCACAGGAACACAACAAAATGTATAAGAACACACCACAATGTGACACAGCACAGCACAGTGCAAAGCAGCACTACGCAATCTACACAACACATTGTAACATAAACTGTGAAACGCAGATTGCATCAATCAAACACCACTCTCTCTCTCACTCTCTCTCATCTCTCTCTCTCTCTCTCTCTCTCTCTCTCTCTCTCTCTCTCTCTCTCTCTCTCTCTCTCTCTCTCTCTCGTCTCTCTCTCTCTCTCTCTCTCTCTCTCTCCCTCTCCCCTGGGCAAATTCGATGTATGTATAATTATGATGATGCTGAGACAGTCAATTGAAATGCATGAAATTCGATTGATAAGTACACAAATGAACATTTAAGTAAATCTTAAAGAGGCTTCCACAAAGGCTGTAAGAAATGTACAGTGGTCATCGATTTTCTGTGCAGCGATTTTCCTATGAAGGCTGAGGTAAAGTGCCATTGATCACCTGCACATATTATAGTAGCAAGGCGATCCAATGCAGTAAGATACAAAATGAAACTCTTGTAAGATTTACCCAGCTGCCATCACCTTTTAATGCTCTCGTTTTGAATAATGAATTTAGACCGCCTCAAAAGAGATCTTTGGTACGATCAATACAAACCATTTCAAAAGATCTCTTACTTGATCTGGCTTATAGGCGGATCTCTTGTGTGTGTGTTTGGAATATTTGGAAATGTTATGATTGTTATGATTGTGTGTCGTCTTCCTGCATCTATTTACAGCGTTTTCTTTGGCGTTCTGGCCTGTTCGGATTTGCTGTTTGTGATTACGGAGCCCCTAAATATCATGATCAGCTGGAGATTCAATGTGCCAAACTTTAGCGTACTCGGTTCATGGCAGTGTAAAGTGTACATGGTGATGCAAAATACGACGAGAACTTTATCTCCTTGGATGCTGGTGGCCCTCACCTTGCTTAGGACAGCTTCTATAATATGGCCACTTCGCGTCGGTGCTGTGTGGACGAAGGGAATATCACAAGCTACTGCCGGTTTAATGACCGTTTTCATCACTCTGATTCACTGTCACTTTCTGTATGGATACGACATAGGATGTTACTCTGGGATGTGCTGTCCTGATGCATCAGAAGTACAAATGGTTTTCTGATACAGTCTGGCCGTGGATATTCAGGGGTGAAATTTTTTTTTGTTCCTTTTATATTGTTGGGGACTGGCAACAGCATTTTTCTCTGGACACTCGTCAGATCATTCAGAGAGGGCACGTGTCTTCCTCTCTCCAACGATCTACCCAGGATTCCAGACAGCAAGAGGTTATTCCTTTGACAGTCACCTTGATTGTTGTCAATACGTTTTTTTTTCTCCTCAGAACACCAATCGAAATTTATGAGATCACATCTCGATCTGTTGACTGGAAAGACCCAATTCAGAGCGGACAATATACAGTCTTCCATGCAGCCAGCCACATCATATTGTATTCCAGCAGAGCTGTTAACTTTTACTTGTATACGTTAATAGCCGGCAGGTTCAGAACCGTTTCCAAACATAACATTTGAAACTCTAGGATTATTATGCGCCGCGTATAGTTTTCGTACAGGATTGCCCCTCATTGACAATGATACCATTTTGATACCATTTTGAGCTTGCTGTACAGTGTTGGATAATTGATCCAGACGTCTACCAACAGTTATTTTGAAAATGCATTTTTCTGAAAGGTGATGAAAGTATCTATATAGTATGTCAGCAGTCTCCTATAATGTTTTGGCGTACGTTTTTGAAACAAGTGACGTTCAGGTTTCTTACTCTCTCTTCAATATACATTGCGATCAAGGCTAATTACGTAGGATATGAGCAACTGTACAGTCACAGAATGAATAAAAGAATGAAACAGTCTACAGAAATAATGATTAAACGAGTAACAAATGCACGTACAAATAAATAAGCAAGTAAGTAAAAAATACATAAATCTGTCCCGGCGAATGCGATTCAAAGTTGTGTCTTCCGGTTCAGAGTTCACCATTTATAAGGGCTGTTACCTTGACAGCAAGACATAGCGAAGACAGACCTGAAAGAAATCTCACAAAATTTTCTGTTGAACATGTGCTGGGGGCTGAAGTAATGAATGCGATTCATTGTCTGGACACATTGCGACGACTACAGCCTGTTTGTCCCTGGGAGTGACCTTCATTTCTTTTACAGCTCATAGTCTTTGTGACAATTCCACACCTTTCATTCAAGGACATACACTTACTCAACAGGTGAATTGCTTGATTTCTCACATTTGGATCTTTGACAAACCAATCACAAGCAGGCTGAAGCTGTCTTCGCTGTTATGGCTCATAGACGAGATCGTCACAGGCTTATTTTTAGGAAACGGAATAGGTTCTCGTATTGAAAACATGATTCTTTGACTATTGCATTATGCAGTAGGGTTTACCAACTTAAAATCTGGAAACAAAAAATGACATTATAAGTAATTATCATAATGAATGGCAAAAAATCTTGCAATCCAGTACTTAATACACTATCTGAGCATTTGACTGTGTGTGCGTGCATGCGAATACACGAACGTATGCGTGCATGTGTGCATGCGCGCGCGCGCGCGCGCGTGTGTGTGTGTATGTGTGTGTGTGTGTGTGTGTGTGTCTGTGTGTGTGTGTGTGCGTGCGTGCGTGCGTGCGTGCGTGCGCAGGCGCACGTGTGTGTGTGTGTGTGTGTGTGTGTGTGTGTGTGTGTGTGTGTGTGAAGCCAGCAAAACGTATCAATAGGTAATTGTCAACCTCAGTTGTTGCATGAAAATCAATGTATGTGTTATTTATATAAAAACATCTGTGGTGGTATGCACAAAACCACCAAGACATTGTAAGATGTGACTTTTTCAACATTCCTTGTTGCCTGAAACGTATTGCATGTGTGATTGATATGAAGATGTTTGTGGTGTTATACACAAGGCCAGCCAGATTCAACAAGCTGTGATTTTCAACATGAGTTATTGCTGGGAATCTACTGTTTGTATGATTGACATGAGCATGTCTATGGAGCTGTACATATAGCCAGCAAGGGGTAACAAGTGATCTTTCAACATTAGTTGTGGCCAAAAAAGTAGAGTGTGCTTCTCTGGGGGGGATCCTGTTATAAACAGTTCTCACAGTGTTTGTCAGTAATATATTGATTTTAAAAAGAAAACTGCTATTACGTGATGACTATCACAAATCATATGAACACGATAGTGATGGTAATCGTAAATGGTGATGATGGTGGTGGTGATGATGATGATGGTGACAATGATGATGATGATGATGATGGTGGTGATGGTGATGGTGGTGGGTGGTGGTGGTGGTGGTGGTGGTGTAATAGTGGTGGTGATGGCAGTGGTGGTGGCAGTGATTGGTTATCACATGATATATATCACCATCAGACTGATAATAATAAAACTTGCGATTGCACGTTGACTAGCATAAATGATATGATAATGATAATTATAGTAATTGTTAATGGTGATTATGATGATGATGATGATGATGATGATGATGGTGATAATCATGATGATGATGATGATGATGATGATGATGATGACGACGACGACGATGATTGTGGTGGTGGTGGTGGTGGTGGTGATAGCAGTGATTAATCATTACATAATACATATCACCATCATGCTGCTGATGACAGCACCTGCGATTTTTGTAAAATAACTATTATAGTTGTTATAGTGGTGACTATGATGTGACTGCATTGCTCTTGTTCCTCCTGCTGGTACTGCTTATGCTGTGGACGATGATTACGGTGATGATTGATTAACTAACTGATTATCACGTCATCTTCATCCACATCAAGCCGATCATAAAAAACACTTAATTTCTTTTTTATAGTCATTCTCATGATCACAACTGAAAAAATAAAATAACGATAATATAACGATAATAGTGATGGTGGTGACGCTGATGTTGTTAACGATGCTCTTGCTGCTGCTAATGTTGATGATAAAGAAGAAGAAGAAGAAGCTGATGATAATGATGATGATGATGATGATGATGATGATGATGATGATGACGACGAAACGCAGCCAGACGCTGTAAGCTTGCCTGACACGGGCATGTATCACACCATGTTTCCCTGTCCAAGGCCATCATACAGGGTCCAGTGGAGGGGGGACTCACCAGAGACAAGCCCAAGAAGGTTTCCAAGGACAGAGTAACTTTTATTCAAGACTGGCACAGCCTTGTAAACTTGAATAAAGTCAGACAAATACAAAGACGAACAATCTAATAGTGGGGGTAAAACAAGCGCAGGCCAACAACTCAACTGTCCTCATTTTAAACCAAAAAAAAAAAAAAAAACAACCCCAGTAAACAACTAGGGTAAATTTTGCTCCCATAAGAAAACCTAACACAGAGTAACTTTAATTCAAGACTGGCACAACATTTTAAACTTGAATAAAGTCAGACAAATAAAAAGACGAACAATCTAGTAGTGGGGGAAAAACAAGCGCAGGCCAACAACTCAACTGTCCTCAAAGTAATGACTTGGCTAAGATCTGCACTTAAGGGGGGGGGGGGGGGGGGGGGGGGGGGGGGGGGGGGTGAAGATGGAGAAACTGGGAACAAAAATTAAGAAAATATTTTATACAACGTTCATCCCTGTGATAATAAACAAAAATCATATATCAATCTTAGTTCCAACACATTGATAATACTATGTCACTATGGAAAAAATGTTAAGGAGTACTACAATAAAAACACAGAAAGAGAAGCGGAAGCGGAAGTTTAATCAGTATAGGTCATGGCCCTTTCTGAAGAGGGTACGATACATAGTCAATACACTTTTGAATAAACAGTGAATAATCAAGACAATTATATAACATGACATAACATTGAGCATTAATCATCCTGACTGTGTAATATAAGAATGCGTTAATTGAGTAATACAGTACGTCTTTTAAATGTTTATGCAAATATATGCAAACATTCTTCAGCATAATTTCGTTCCAATTTCGCATGAGCAATACAACTTTGAACAGACAGGGGCTTTTTAAATATGGGGGGGAGGGGGGGGGGGGATAATTTCGTAAATCTTGGAAGGCAGGGCAGCACAACATAAGATGTTATTCATCCTCTTTGGCATTCTTGCACAATGGACACATACCAGCATCTTAGTCAACCGACAGATACCGATGCTTCTGTATGATTCAATCGGATATTCCAGATCTCATTCTTGCCATGTGGCTCTTCAGCTACCTTTAAATGTCAAGCAAAAGATACGCTTCGCAATTCTCATATTATTTAGATGCTCTGTGGAAAGCGTACCTGTCACTGTTTTGAACGTGTGTACCTCCTATTTTTGCCACCGGGTATCAACCGACGCAGTTCTTTTGAAAAGATATTAACATTTTCCACGCCTTGATTGACCCAGATGAACCCAAACCCATTTTGATACAAAAAATCTCGAATATCAAGCACCTAACGTTTCTTACCTTTTAATTCTAAACTAAGCAACATTTTATACGCCTTATATGGTAATCTTTTCTCATCCATATGCAGAATTTTCAAACAGTAACTAACACATCTCAAACAAGAGTTGATGTACACATGATATCGACCTGTATTCCCATATACACGATTATTTGGCGTTTTAGATTGCACTCCGAAGAATCTTTTTAAAGCAAACAGGTGAAGTTTTTCTATTTCATCAACAGCTTTTTTCCATACCCCATATCTCTGCTCCATACTAAGCAATTGGCTGGACTTGCGCATCACAAAGTGTACGTAACGCAACTAAAGAGTTGTTATTAAGCATATACAATTTTCTCAATATACATAGTAATGCATGTTTTGCTCCCGCTTACAAGGTCGTAACAGGCAGATGAAAAATAAGACGGTAGTCAAACAGATGTCAAGATATTTGTAACAATTCACAACACCATTGCCTCGCCATTAACAAAATCTCTCGCTTGCTACCAGGTATCCAACATTTCGAAAAAAAAAATACGATGCGGCTCTTCTCCATATCAATCTTAAGTTGAAGCCTTGCAACTGTGCTATGGAGGTTATTTAACTGGGTTTGGAATCCAACTGGACTTTACGATAACACAGCAATATCAGCCTGTAACAAGATAAACAATTCGAAGATTTCAGGTGACCATGTGGCTCCATGACGTCATTTTTCAATTACTTCTGAGGCCAATACATTTATGAATAAGAAAACAATACAGGACTACAGGCATCTCCCTGTTTCACACACTGTGTGCGCAAAATACAGTCTGTGAGTTTATTGCCACATCTTACTTTTGCTTTCACATTAGAAAACATATTTTATACACTGAAACAAACAACTTCCCTTTAATATCGTTCTTTTGAAGAACCGGCCATAGAAGTCTCGTTGAAATGAAATCGAATGTCCTCTCTAAATCAATAAAAGCAACATGGGAATCTACGAATTGTGTGAAAACTGCGTCTGTATAATTGCTGATAATATAAAGATGTGGCCCACTTTAGAGTATCCTTTCTTAAAACCAGCCTCTAATATTCGTCAGTGGTATTATACTATTCTACCAACATCTGCAACCTGCAGCTTATAATAGAACTTATAGCTTGCTGCCAATGTCAGAAAGTAACACTCCTCTGTAGCTGCCAGGATCATTAACACATCCTTTTTTTTAATAAATTATGGTATTATGGTTGATTCCATCCATCGTTCGGGGTATATTCCTCTGTCAAAACACGCACTGGAAAATTTAACAAGGAACTCGACGATAATTTCGTCATGATTTTAAAACATTTCTCCAATAAAGCCATCTGGACCAGAAGATGTGCCGTTTTTCAACTTCTTTATAGCTGCTACAAACTTTCTATCTGGCGATTGCGTCATCCAGAAATCTAGTTTCATCTGTGTTTTCCGAATAATTCGCCGTTTCTGTTTGTATTGTACTGCCAAGATTTTTTTCAAGTAGGTTTTTTTTAATGCTTATGCCACCCGTTAACAGAAATCGTCTTATGTGTGCGAGACACATGGATGACACCCTATGTACATTACACCAAATATCATTGGTATCATTCACAGAGTTCATAAGATTGTTTAATAAGTGTTGTATTCTTTTTCCTTCTTCGGTAATAGCTTCTTTTTTTTTTTATTGTCTTCCTGATTAAAATACCTTGACCTGTCAGTGACATCCAATGTTCTGTGAAAATATTCGTAGGAGCTTTCTGGCATTCTGGGTCAAACCACGCATCGTTACGTGTTCTTTTGTCAATTGTGATCCTTGTTTTCGTACACTCTGCTTGTTTTCTCTATACATTGGTTAAACGTATCCAATGCCAAGTTAGTATCCACATCTATGAGGTCAGCTGCTGCTTCAAGTGAAGATCTAGTACCTTCAGCATTCTGTTCCCGCCAGACAAACGTTTTAATAGACTTACAATTCCCATCATATTATCGTGATTCTTATGAAGTTTATCGCCTGATCAAAGTTCGCATGGTAATCCAAAGGCATGTGATCAGACTCTATGTGCTCTTGTACTTACAGAAAACATTATGACATAATACATACACAAAGATCAACAGCGGCCAAAACAATAATCACCTTGGGGTCCCATTACAGACTCCGTGTAAAATACACAATTCTAGAGCTGTGCACTTGCTTAGTAAACACTTACTAGATCTATTTATGTACTTTGTCTTCAGGCTCCCTTTTGACACGAAAAGAATATATTTTTTTTTAAAAACATGTACTGTGAACAGTGCTATAAGCACCTGTATTCTGACTGATATTAGGCGTTCGGCTGTTAAGGTCTCCGCTTAGGAGAATATACACATTAGGAAATTCAAAGACCTGACCTGTGAGAAAATCTTCCAGTGCGTGCATACCATTATCAACATCAATATACGAGTAGTATGGTAGAGGTACACACACACACACACACACACACACACACACACACACACACACACACACACACACACACACACATCTTTAGTCAAATTAAGCAGACTTTTACAAATTACAAACATGATAACAGAGTCACATCAATTGATTTAACATACTGCATTTTTTTTTTCACGAGACAAATTATCCCCACTGATCGTCTCTCTTGATGTGCAAATTGCATAGCAGGTTTACAGAAAATGTCATGGAAATGAAAATAAAAAAGGTTGTAAATAATCAACGAAAGTTTCAACAAAACAAAGTGTGTCAACTGATATTATATAAGTGAGAAAATTATGATCACCAATCGTCGACAATAAACCGTGACATTTTAATGTAAGAATGACAAAATTTTCGATTTCCATCCACACACACGTTATTCCTTTCTCGCTTTCGTTCGCATGCGCTGTTCCCCTGCTGTAAACAATTCTCACTACTACTCTCAAAATAAGCATCAACACGCTGGCGGAAGGCAACGTGTTCACACTATCCTCGTGCACGCGATCGAGAGCTGGCATAACTGTAGTGTCATCCTCTGTCACAAGCTCACGGGAAACAACACCACTTGCACGTGAATACATTCTGTCAGAACTAGAGGAAAACGGTGATACTATTTCTTTTTGTTCCCTTTGTGTTATTTATACTTTAGTCACAAAATATTTTCTATCACATATCAATGTATACCATTCTTTATGTATGCTAGACCGGCTGTATTTCTATTGTGTTGGTTTTAGCTTTTGTTGATAATCCAACACAAATTTCTTCCCCTTTATAACCAGGTGGTCAAAAACCATTGTCACCTGCTTATTTTCTTCTCTAGCTGTGTTTAGGCGAGAAAGAAGTTTCCGTCGAATCTCCCTAACCCGTGCAGAGAATGATGAATGCGTTGCTGCCCTGAAGGTTACTTTTCTTACTAAGAATTCTTCCCATGTCTTGAAAAAGGTACGCCAGCCAATGATAGGAGAATCTTTCTTTTTTTTGAGTCTGTGGAGTCAGTCAATGTTCTGTGATAGGTTCAGTTTGTGCGTCAGCGGATCTCTAATTATACCTTCACATTGCTCTTTAGTTTCATTTTCCTGTCGGGAGATGCCATAAAAAAATTATATTGAGAGAGAGAGAGAGAGAGAGAGAGAGAGAGAGAGAGAGAGAGAGAGAGAGAGAGAGAGAGACAGACAGACAGACAGACAAACGGACAGAGAGACAGACAGGCAGGCAGAGGGCGGAGTGTAATGATAGGTATTGTGTCATGCGCTCTTGCGTTTAACATTGCAGTGCACTGCGTTAATTATTTTGGGTTGTATATTAAGTTCCGCTGTACTCTGTTGTGTTTTTATTTCGTTTTATTTTGTTTATTGTGTTGTTTTATGTTACGTTGCTTTGCGTTGATGGATTTGGTACTTTTAGGTTGTGTTTGTGTCATGTTGTACTATGCTGTGTCATGATGTGTTGTGCAGGGTATATAGTGTTGCTTTGCTCTGTGCTGTGCTGCGTTACATTGTGCTGTGTTGTGTTAATTGTCTCTTGTTGAGTTGTATTGCCATACGTTGTATTCCTTTGTCCACCATTGTTTTGTGTTGTGTGTTATCTTTGTTTTCTGACTACTGGATAGGCTCCCTAGTGAACGAACCACTCCCGTACGTATGGGGAGACATACACGCCGTAGATTTGAACAAAGGTGGTAGTTCCCCCCCCCTTCCTTCCCCTTCTCCCCCTTTGCACTGGAAAGTAAGTCATGATCTGTTTGACGTAGATAAAATGAAACGCTTCATTGTTTAGTCTGCAGAGGGAACGTGTCTATTCACAGTAAATTGATCAGCAGCTTTGGAAGTTTTCATTGATCTCGGTAATCACCGTAATCTTACCCCAGTATGCACAGTTGCATGGAATGCATCTTTTTTTTTTTTTTTTTCTAAAGAAAAGGGGTTTACAGAATCAGATTTTTTTTCATTTCAAGCCTTGTAAATTCCACACATTTTTTTTCATACGGAGAAAGCCAGCTGTTAATGGCAACAACCTGCTTCGTTACATATCTGCTACACTGACTTGGCTTTTGATATAGGCTACAGAAAAAGAAATGAAAGGAGAAAAAGAAAGAGGGGAAAGAATCCACCTTCACGATGACTAAATAAATTCCGAATCGGGCATAAACATGATTCAGGGCAATATAAAGCTGCAGCAAACAGATCTGTGTTTCTATGTCAGATGCCCTTGTGTACACTGCAGAAGATACACAGGAAGCACATGACACAAGACAGCAAGCGCAACATCTACAGGTGCAGCATTACATGCCAAAGCAAATTAATCTAGCATTAATAAAAAAAATGCGAATCATTACAGAAACCAAACATTCTTGTTGGCAGGGTTTATTACAATCGTAAACAATAACGATGAAGACGTTTAGGATGAAAATTGTGAAATGAAAGGAAAAAAAAGGATTATCAAAACAATCTGGGCAACGGTGCTTATGACGATTATGCTGTTGCAGCAGCGGGTTTGACTGCTTGTTTGTTTCCTTAACGCGGCCCCCTGAAAACTGGTTTTGCCGGGCTACAAGAAACAGTATTGCGTCTCTGTAGAGTATTGTTCACAAACATACGGCCATTGTGAGCACTAATCAAAGATTGTGCAAAGTATGTAGCTGTATCCTCACATGGTTGGTTGATAAATGGCATCAGTCATGGTTACAACTCGTCTGCTCTATAGGGAGGGGGGAGGGGAGGGGATATCAAGGGGTAGGGGGGGGGGGGGGGGGAGACAAAGTTGAAGTTGGGCACCTGTATCAAGGTGTGGAACAAGTGATGTATCAACGCTGCCATTCCAACGGTAGCATCATGACGTCTTCTTTAATGGCAGTGTGTAGTGCTGTACAGACTTTCACAAGGGGGTAAATGTGTAGTGCTGTACAGACTTTCACAAGGAGGCAATGTGTAGTACTGTACAGACTTTCACAAGGGGGTAATGTGTAGTGCTTTATAGACTTTCACAAGGGGCAATGTTTAGTACTGTACAGACTTTCACAAGGGTGTGTAGTGTGTAGTACTGCACAGACTTTCACAGGAGGTAATGTGTAGTACTGTAGAGACTTTTCACGAGGGGCGTAATGTGTAGTACTGTAGAGACTTTCACAAGGGGGTAATGTGTAGTACGGTAGAGACTTTCACAAAGGGGTAGTGTGTAGTACTGTACAGACTTTCATAAGGGGCAATGTGTAGTACTGCACAGACTTTCACGAGGGGCGTAATGTGTATTACTGTACAGACTTTCACAAGGGAGTAATGTGTAGCACTGTACAGACTTTCACAAAGGGGTAGTGTGTAGTACTGTACAGACTTTCACAAGGGGGTAATGTGTAGTACTGTACAGACTTTCACAAGGGGGTAACATTAAGTGCTTGCTACCACCGTAAGGACTTTGTTTTCTGTGTGTGGGCGGTTTTTTTTCATCAGACGTGCAATCATTTTTTCCCCTACAGTTTTTATCAGGGTACCTCTGGTCCGTTTGTTGTTGTAGTTTGTCGTAATTGTTGTTGTTGTTGTTGGTGGTGGTGGTGGTGTTGTTGTTGTCGTTGTTGTCGTTGTTGCTTTATACTATACTGACTTTCCATTAGTCATTCCAATTTCTGTCGAATTGACTTATCTGTAAAGTTTGAAAGAATCGATTTCAATGCACAACTCATCCTCATGCACCCAAGGTTGAACAGTGTGATAGTGTTGTATTGTTGCTATCAGCATACACATATGGAGACTCACCTGACATTTTTCAGAAGAAATCGTTTTTACTTTCTTCAGGTGTGACATGGAAAGCATCAAGATAAACGGATAAACAAAGAAATAAATTCATAAATAAGTACATAAGTCAATAGATGAATAATACTGAGCATGCTCAGCATATTAGCATAAAGGTGTATATTCACACACACACACACAACACACACACACACACACACACACACACACACACACACACACACACATGGCGCGTGTAGGCACGTAGACATAAATGTAGAGGCACAAGGAATGCATGAAGTGCTGGTTTGCAATGTGTATTTCTCTTCACGATTCGCATTATTGTATTTGTTTTGTATTTTCTGACTTTACATTGGTAAAACCAGGAATACAATAACGCAAAAAATAAACGAACGAATATTTCAATAAAAGAAAGCCTGTTTTTTGACAGACAAGTCTGTGACCCTTGGGTGAAGAGAACTCCAAGTTCCTTATGATTAAATTGCCACGGATGCAAACATGTGAAAGAGATTCCTCGTCTATCACTGAACCTGTGCGTCTTTGGGGCGCCGATGCAGAATTGTCACAAATTCCATGAGCTCTCTCTCTCTCTCTCTCTCTCTCTCTCTCTCTCTCCTCTCCTCTCTCTCTCTCTCTCTCTCTCTCTCTCTCTCTCTCTGTTTGTCTGTCTGTGTGTCTCTCCCTTTGTTTGTTTATAGCGCGCGCGCGCGCGTGTCTTTGTGTGTGTGTGTGTGTGTGTGTGTGTGTGTGTGTGTGTGTGTGTGTGTGTGTGTGTGTGTGTGTGTGTGTGTGTGTGTGTGTGTGTGTGTGTGTGTGTGTGTGTGTGTGTGTAGCCAGCGGGATCAACCCGTGAAACAAGGCGATCAATCTCTGTCCACGTTTCCCTGAATCCTGCTCGAGGAGGCTGTGTGATAGGTATACTGTCGATTCACTTGTATCTAGGGCGATCTCCTTGACCAAGTGTCTATTTGAGTGCATCAGAGACAACGTGTGGTGTCGTTCGGTCGTGCAAGTCTGTGTTGTAAACATATCCATTACACTCACACCCTGCACCACACCCTGCGCATGGACAACTGATTCAGGACTCTGGCTCCCTGTTCAGGACATCCATCAGTTCCCAGCCATCACATCCACACCAGCAGTGTGTCAAACATTACTTGGACACGTTGAATGTTTGAGGTGTGTCAGGATGTAAACGTGAGCCATTGGCGTGATTTTGCCTGCTGTATTCATTGATCAATTTACCTGGGTTTTTTTTTTTTGCTTTTTGGGGTCAGTGGTGCTGGGGGTGGGCGTAGGCCATCTTGGTCCAGTTGAGGAAAGGTCAGGGCCATGCGGAGGGGAGGGGGGGGGGGGGGTGTTGACAGAGTACTAATCTCACCCCTTGTGAAGATCATGGCAGAATCAGCCTCGGCGGTAAAGTTGCCCGTTCGTTTGGAGGGGGGAAAACGAAAAAAAAAAAAAAAAATAAATAAATAAAATAAAAAAAAGGAACCGACCAAGAAGTCTTGACTGGTCAAATCCTTTCTTCTTTTGGAAACAAATAGTGATGCAAGCTGTTTTGTGTTTGTGAAGATACTGTCGATGATGCAAAGGCCAGAACTAGGCCCTAGTCTTGCTGATATCTGTACTAAATATGAATGCGGGTTTGTTTGTGTTAGTTTTTCTGTTCATAACTTTGTTTGAGCACAGACTTTTCAGGGTGCGTTGTGGTTTGTGATTTGTTGTTAGCTTGTCAGTGTCAACGATTGGTGGAGGAGTACGCCCGGCTTTGTGCCCATGGCACTGGATGGTGCCCATGTTGTCTTTGCAACCCTCGAACGATGTCCGACTGAGATCCCTCATTGATTATAGCGGATGCCGGGTACCTAACTTGTTGTGGGGCTTCTAGTTTCTCCCCATGGGGCAGTTATATCAGTGTCTATAGTGATGTTTAAACATGTTCTCTACTTGGTCTTGTCAGCACTAATGTCCATGCCATGTCTTACCGATGTGTCATCCAGTCTTTCAGCCAGCTTGGCCAGTTCGTGTTTACCGCCTGCCAGTCCATCAGTGTCATCTGGACCGCTGGACCTTGTAGGATGGCCTTGCACAGGGAGTCATGGAGTGATACATGCCCGTGGCAGGCAAGCTTACAGCGTCTGGCTGCTTTTTGTCATCATCATCATCATCATCATCATCATCATCATCATCATCATCATCATCATCATCATCATGAAATTCAACACCACCATCACCACCACCACACACCACCACCACACCACCATCATCATCATCATCATCATCATCAACAACAACATCATCATCAGCGGCAGCAGCAGTAGTAGCAGCAGCAGTAGCATGACCAACATCATCATCATCAACATCATATCAACAATGGCATCGGCTTCACTATCGGTATCACCACAATCGTTATATCAACGTCATTAATTTTCCATTGTTACCATTTTGATCATGACACAATAGTTGTAAAGAGCAAGTGGTATTATGATCAGTATGATATGCTGCAGATGAGGATAGCGTGATTGTGTGATTACAAGTTGATCAATCGAACACTCAATCATAAGTAGCAGCAGTAGTAGCAGCATCTGCAGCTGTTGCGGCAGGAGTACTGTTGTCATTATCCTAGTTATGATTAAAACAATTATAATAAGTTCATAACAAAAATTGCAAACTTGATTATCATCAGTATGATGGTGATGCTTATTATGTAATAAGTGATAACCTCTGCCACCAGTGCCATTACTATCACTTTTATGCCATCATTTTCATAATCGTCATCATCGTCACCACCACCACCCCACCACCACCACCACACCACCACCACCACCATTAACGATTCCTATCATCATCATCATCGTATCATTTGTGATAATCGTCATATGATATCAGTTTTCCTTTCAAATCAATCTACCACTGCCAACGACTGTGAAAGCCGTTTATCAAGGTGCCCTCCAGAGGAACACCCTATGCTTTTAGACAACACCTTCTGCTGAAAATCACCGCTTGGTACGTCTTGCTGGCTGTATATATAACGCCACAGACATGTTCACATCAGTAACACAAACAGTGGTTTTCAGGCAACAACTAACTAATGTTGAAGATCACAGCTGGATAAATCGTGTTGGATTTGTATATAACACTACAGATATCTTCACATCAATCACACACACACACACACACACACACACACACACACACACACACACACACACACACACACAACACACACACACACACACACTCACACACACACACACACACACACACACACACACACACACACACACACACACACACACACACACACACACACTTGATGAATCGTGCTGGCTTTGTATATAACACCACAGATATCTTCACATCAATAACACACACACACACACACACACACACACACACACACACACACACACACACACACACACACACACACACACTTGATGAATCGTGCTGGCTTTGTATATAACACTACAGATATCTTCACATCAATAACACACACACACTTCTTTTCAGGCAACATCTACAGTTGAGGATCACTGCTTACTACGTGCCACAGATTTTGTATATAGCACACATACTGTTCATTAAAACAGTACAAATAGTAGTTTTCATGCAACAACTGATGTTGAAATTCGCCGCTTAATTAGTCTTCCTGGCTTTTTGTATAGCATCACAGATATTTTCACATCAATTATACAAACATTAAATTTCAGGCAACAACTACTGTTGACGATCGCCGCTTAATACGTCTTGCTGGTTCTCTGTATAGTATGACAGACATCTTCACACACCTAACAGAAACAACTCCGCCACCTCCCCTGAGCAAGAATAACGGGAAAAAAGCACCCCACTCTCTGGTTATGCTTCCGTTTGTCCCCCCCCCCCCCCCCTCCCCCCCCCCCCCCCCAGCCCCTCCCTCCGCTATCCACCCACCACCCCTCTTCCCTGTCTGTAGGGATCAATGTCTTTCCTCTAAGACCTTGTCTATAACGGACGGAAACTTAACAACTGAAGTATGGATGAACATCCTTTTTCTTTGTTTTCCTAGCAACCCTATAAGTGTCTTTTTAACAACAGATGGCCCTTTTGCTGAAACATCAAGCCCAAAATGATTTTCAACGCACACAATACGCAATAAATAATGTTCCACTCCCTTCGGTTTGTCACCCTTTACTTACAATGGCTGTGTGTTCCACTCTTGTCCCCACCTTCACTCAGTGGCACCATCTTCCATTCTCATCCAGCAGCACTGGTACTCCCATGGGAGCAGAAGAAACACCTAGGCACCACGCCCCTGCAGTCTGACACCCAACGTGCAGGCGGCGTGTTGCCATAGCTCACTACCAGCAGCAGCTACACTGCTCCTTCAGCAGCGACAGGAGGCCAGGCTGGGCACTGCTAAGGGGTCAACGGGTCTGCACAACAAGCAGCCTCCCTATTTTCAGAGAGAAAAGGAGTTCGATGACTGATTAGAAAAAGAAACATATTCTTTTTCATGAGTCCTAGTGATTTTGTCTGTAAAAGAAAAGGTCAAAGCATAAAACACACACGAAACTTCGGAGTCCCTAGGGCCCGCTACTGACTGGCTGACTGACACGACCCGTAAACAGAATGGTCCAGGACAGATGATGAGTTAGAAAGTTTCAAACACTTTGAGTCAGTACATGTCTGCATACCGCCTAGTTTTTCCTGACTTACACGTGTGCCTGTTAACAGTTTGTGTTAGGTCTCCCATGCACTGGGTGCAGTTAGTTTATCTTTCAAAAGAAACATAAATACAAACTGAATGGGGTGAGAATTTTTACTGAAAATCCATTTCTGTTCCTCATGCCTGACTGACATGGGTATTATTTCGATTGGCGATCTTAACAGTGGAACCGCTAGTGATTCTCAAGATATATTGTTGGTACAGTACAGGTACAGTGCAGGTACAGTTTTGACTTAAGCTGTTCCAAATTAAGGAAACAGAAACGTTTGACAATGTACTCCATAATTAGTGAACATATTTGTGAGAATCTTGTTTTATATTATTTTCATGTACTTTTTCTTTCTTTCTTTCTTTCTTTCTTTCTTTCTTTCTTTCTTTCTTCTTTCTTTCTTTCTTTCTTTCTTTTTCTCTTGTTGTTGTTGTCTCATCCTCTGTGCAAGCTCAGTGGCATTACACCCAAGCCGTTCATCACGACCCCAATTCCACAGTCAGAGCCCAGCCTGGGCTGCGGCAGCCCCAGCCCCAGCAATCCACAGGGAACAGTGAATCTCAAGTCATCAAGATGCAACCCACCGGAGAAGACACTGCACAGCTGCGGAGTTGCTTTGATGGTGTTTAGTGGTGCCTGTTCTGATCCAAATTGCTGAGTCGCGGAGCCAGCCTGGATGAGCTTCGCCTCCAAAAGGCGCCACCATTCCTGTCCAGCGACAGCCCCCATGAACCTGGCAATACCAGTGACCCTGATGGAATTAAATCAAGAGCACAGACGTGGCGAGGACGCCGAAATTGAGGCCACCGTGAGAGGAGGACATGAAGGGTAATAGAACTTGAGACATTTTTAAGGCTGATCGATGTGAATGAGGATGATGAAGATGATGCTATGGACTTCAATTCCTGTCTGAGACTGCATGACAGGGCTGTACCCTAAGCTTACTTATCATCATCATCATCGTCATCATCATCATCATCATCATCATCATCATCATCATCATTATTATCATTATTATTATTATTATTATTATTATTATTATTATCAACATAATTATTGTTATTATTGTCATCATTATTATCCCTGTTGTTATATCATTAGTAGTAGTAGTAGTAGTAGTAGTAGTAGTAGTAGTAGTAGTAGTAATAGTAGTATTGTTACCATTATGATTATTGGTGTTTTTGTTTTTATTACCATTACAATTTTAATTATCATCAGCATCAATATCATCACTGTCATCATCATCATCATCATTTTGTTATTTTACACGTCTTTTGAGGTGAACATCAAAACACTCTGTTCTTCACAACCAAGTTTAAGTTTTAAATGGTTCTTCGGGCATCATCAACTTAATACGATAAACACCATTGACCAGTTGTTTGCATGCATGAATGGCCCTTGGAAGACTGTTCATGTAATCCTGTCCTCGATAGAATTAGGTGAATAGACTTCCAAGCGGCATTCATTCATGCGCAACAACTGGACAATGGTGTTATCGCAGTGACGACAGCATCAAGGTCCTTGTGAGTGGTTTGGCAAGGATCCCTATCGTGTGAAATCAAACCATTCACCTGTTCAGTAAGTGTATGTCCTTGAATGTATGTGTGAGTTATCACAAAGACTATGAGCTGTAAAAGAAATGAAGCTCACGCTTAGGGAATAACAGGCTGTGTTGTCAGAATGTGTCCAGACAATGAATTGCATGCGTTACTTCAGTCCTCAGGTCATGCACATCAAAATCCTTGTGACATTCTTCGGCTCTGTCTTTGCTATGTTTTGTTGCCAAGGTAGCAATTTTATGACGAAAAAAAAAAAAACAAACAAACTAACAACAAAAACTCTAAACCAGAAGACGAAACTTTGCATTATACTGTCTGGGATCTATTTCTGTATTTGTTTCCTTATTTATTTGCTTGTTTGTCACTCCCTCACTGATTCTTTCTATGGATAGTTTCATTCTTTCATCAATGTGCTGACTGTGCAGTCACTCATTTGGTAAAACACATCTCATGTATATTTCTGTAGACACTATGGAGACTTAGGTGACAGAAGGGCCCCTGGACATTTCATGTTTCAAAAGCTTACATCAGAAACATTATAGCAGACTGTTAACATTCAGTGTAGCTACTGTCATCACCTGTCAGCAAACAATCTTCTCAAAGTAACTGTCGGTGGTCCGGTTCATTCGCTAGGTGAGCATTGCAACACAGGCTCAGAATGGCATCATTGCCACCAAAAGGCCAGTCCTGAACGAAAACTTTACGTTGCGTGGAATAACTCTACGACTTCAAATGTTTTGTTCGGAAACTGTTCTGAACTTGCTGGCGATTAAAAGATACAAGTAATAGTGAACAGCGCTGCTGGAGTAGAATAGGATGCGGCTGGCTGCATTAAAGATTGTATATTGTCCATACTGCACCGGGTCATTCCAGTCAACAAATAGAGATGTAATCTTATATATCTCGATTGGTGTTCTGAGGAAGAAAAAAACATATATTTGTGGCAGTCAGGGTGACTGTCAAAGGGAATTACTTTTTGCCGTCTGGAATCCTGGGTAGATTGTTGTAAAGGAAGACACGTGCCTGCTCTGAAAGATCTGGCAAGTGTCCAGAGAAAAAACACTGTTGCCAGCCCCCAAAACACAAAGGAAACATAAAAACTTTCACCCATAAGTATCCACGGCCAAACGAAATAAGAAAACCATTTGTATCTTTCTGATACGACGCTAGAACAGCATGTACTTGAACAGGATCCTATGTCATATCCATAGAGGAAGTGACAATGGATTAGTGTGATAACAACGGTCATTACACCGGCAGTAACTTGCGACATTCTCTTCGTCCACACGGCACTGACACGAAGTGGCCATAAAATAGAAGCTGCCCTTAGCAAGGTGAGGGCCACCAGCATCCACGGAGATAAAGTTCTCGTCGTGTTACTCATCATTATCCACAGTTTACACTGCCATGAACCGAGTTCTTCAAAGTAGGGCAAAAACTGAATTCCGAGGAGAGCAAACTGTTAAGGGGCAGTGCAATCACAAACAGGAGATCAGAGCAGGCCAACACTCCAATGAAAACACTAGAAGTAGATGCAGGAAGACGACACACGCTCAGAACGATCATACAATTTCCAAATATTCCAAACACACACACCATAGCCTCACCTATTTCCAAGATAAAGTAAGAGATTATTTGAAATGGTTCGTATTGACCATGCCAAATACTTTTTTTGAGATGGCTTGAATTCATTATTCTACACAACAACAGAATATTAAAAGACCATGGTATGTGGATAAAGTTTAGTTATTGTATAAGAATTCCATTTCGTATGCTATTACATGGGATCGATTGCTACTATCACATTTGCAGGTGATCAACGGCACATGTACCGCGGCCTTCATATTAAAACTGCAACACAGAAATCAGTAACTGCTGTACATTACTTCTTTTGTGGACGTCTGCTTCAGAATTTTTTTAAATTGTGAATTATTATTCATCATCAATCTGATTTGATGTATCATTGTTAGCAATACATAAATCCAACATGCCTAGCAGAGAGAGAGAGAGAGAGAGAGAGAGAGGAGAGAGAGAGAGAGAGAGAGAGAGAGGAGAGAGAGAGAGAGAGAGAGAGAGAGAGAGACCGACAGACCGACAGACCGACAGACAGACAGACAGAAGGTGAAATGTCTTGTGTCATGCGCTTTTGCATTTTACATTGGAGAGCACTGCATAACATTTGGGTTGTGTTAAGTTCCGTTACGCTCTGTTGTATTTTGTGATTCTCTATTGTGCTGTGTTATGTTCACGTGCGTTCACGGTTTACTGCTTTCTCATTTGTACCTTCTCTTGTTTGGAAGGTACCACGCCAGTCATACGTTTTTCACCTGTGGGATTGACAGCTGGATAGGTTCCCTAGTGGAGGATCACTCCTGTAAGAAAGATGAGAATCACACGTCTGTGAACTGAATGGGGGTGGTAGTTTTCTTCCCCTCTCTCTCCTTCCCCTTCTCTCCATGGGCACTAGAAAGTAAGGCATGACCTCTTTGACGAAGATTAGAATAAACGGTTCATTGTTTACTATGTAGAAGGAGCGTATCTATCTACACTAAACATACAAGCAGCTTTCGAAGTTTTAACTGATTACGGTAATCACGGTAATCTAACCCGAACATGTACAGTCGCATGGTACGCATTTTTTTTTTGGAAAGAAAAGAGTTTAAAGAATCAGTTTTTTGTTTCATTTCAAGCCCTGGAAAATTCGTACTTTTTTGGTCATACTAAGAAAGGTGACTGTTAACCGCCACAAGTAGCTTCAATACACATCTGTTTCACTGACTTAACTTTTGATAAAAAAAAATGAATAAATAAAAAGAAAGAAACCACGCTCACAACGACTAAAGAAAGTTCAAAACTCGAATAAACATGATGATGATGCAGGGCAAAAAATGTAAGAATGCAACAAACATATCTCTGTTTCTATGTCAGGAGACTCATGTGTACACTGCAGACGATACGCAGGAAATGACACGAGACAGCAAGAGCAATTTTCTGCTGTTGCGACAATACATGGCAAACCAAATTCTTCTAGCACTTGCAGAAAAGTGTGAATCACTACAGAAACCAAATGTTCTTGTTGACAGGATCTATAACAATCGTAAAATAATAAGAATGAAGATGTTGGGATGAAAAAAAATTAAAAATGATGAGAAGAAAGGGAATATTAAAACAACAGTGGGCAACGCCTCGGATGTCGATCGTGCTGTTGCTGCAGAGGGTTTGTTTGCTGGTTTGTGTGTGTGTGTGTGTGTGTGTGTGTGTGTGTGTGTGTGTGTGTGTGTTTCTTTGTTTTGTTTGTTAAAACGCGGCCCACTGAAACTGTTTTTCTTCGGGCTAAAAAGAAAAAAAGATTTGCAATTCGGTAGAGTATTGTTCACAAACATAAAGCCATTGTGAGTTTGACTGAATGAAGTTGTGCAGAGCAAGTAGCTGTATCCTCAAAAGGCTGGTTAATAAATGCCACCGGTCATGGTTACAGCGCTTCTGCTCTATAAAGGGGAAATACAAGGGGAGAAAAACCAACAAGAGCAGAAAACAATGCTGAGGTGTCACGGTGGAGCAAGTGATGTATCAACACTGCCGTACCAACTGTAGCATCATGAAGTCTCTTTTAATGGCAGCACACAGTACTGTAAGACTTTCACAAATGGGTAACATTAAGTGCTTGCTGCCACCGTCAAGGCTTTGTTTTCTGTCTGTGGGCGTCTTCTCATTATATG
>JADBJO010006742.1:80000-87500 GCA_016801955.1 Conus betulinus | reverse complement strand
AGCTAGCTAGATAGATAAATAGATAAACAGAAAAAAATGGGCACTTGGATAGAAATGTGTGTGTGTGTGTGTGTGTGTGTGTGTGTGTGTGTGTGTGTGTGTGTGTGTGTGTGTGTATGTAAAATACCACTAAAATGCCTAATAAAATTCTTAAAGTGCTCAACCCCTTGGGGGGCAACATCGGGCCATATAACACCGGGAGTAGGCGACCCAAAACTATCCTGAGGAGAGCGAGCGCTCGAAACAGGCCTGTTGATTTTAAAACTTTTTACCTTTTTTAATATATATATCGTCCTATCTATCTATTATATATATATATATATATATATATATATATATATATATATATATATATATATATATATATGTGTGTGTGTGTGTGTGTGTGTGTGTGTGTGTGTGTGTGTGTGTGTGTGTGTGTGTGTGTGTAAAATACCACTAAAATGCCTAATAAAATTCTTAAAGTGCTCAACCCCTTGGGGGGCAACATCGGGCCATATAACACCGGGAGTAGGCGACCCAAAACTATCCTGAGGAGAGCGAGCGCTCGAAACAGGCCTGTTGATTTTAAAACTTCCTTTTACCATCCTATTTTTAATATATATATATATATATATATATATATATATATATATATATATATATATATATATATATATATATATATATATGTGTGTGTGTGTGTGTGTGTGTGTGTGTGTGTGTGTGTGTGTGTGTGTGTGTGTGTGTGTGTGTGTATTCAATTATAAAACAAAACTTGCTCTTATGTCTTAGAGTGAAGAAAATAGGGTCGTAAGAGGCGACTAAGGCAGGACCACCTCGCCCCGAGGAGAAAGGGGTTGCAAAGGGCTAACACCCCTTCCTAGGGAAAGAAAAGTTACAGAAGCATCGACAACATCAAACCAAGACATCCACCTGGGAGAGGAAGGTTCTCCATCCCGGAAACTCATGAAGTCAGGCAGCGAAAGCCGAGGAAGCTGCAAGACCGATTTCCCTTCTGACCCCCAGGAAATCAACAAGGACAGCCACTTGGAACATCAGGACAAGGACAATGTAAGAAGCGGGCAGGACCATCCAGATAGCAAGAGAGATGAAGACCTTCAAGATAGGAGTCCTAGGACTGAGTGAGACAAGGTGGCTACAGACGGGACAGCTAAGTCTTTCATCAGGAGACCTGCTGCTGTACTCGGGACACACAGAAGACGGAGCCCACCATACAGAAGGTGTGGCCCTGATGCTGACACCAGAGGCACAGCGGGCACTCATCGGCTGGGAACCTATCAACTCCCGCATCATCACAGCCAAGTTTAGCACCAAGAAGAAGAACATCAAGCTGAACATCATCCAATGCTACGCTCCCACAAAAGATGCCGAGAGGAAAAGAAAGATGATTTCTACCAGCAAGTACAAGCTGTGCTGGACAAAAGGAGGAGCAAACGACATAACAATACTCATGGGCGACTTTAAATGCAAGGTAGGATCAGACAAACACGGGCTATGAAGACATCATGGGGACACATGGACTTGGACAGATGAGTGAGAATGGAGAACGCTTTGCAGACCTGTGCGCATTGAACCAGCTGGTGATAGGAGGCAAAATCTTCCCCCAAAGCGCATCCACAAGGCGACATGGAGATCCCCGGACCACGTCACGGAGAATCAGAGATCGACCACATCTGCATCAGCAGGAAATTCAGGCGATCATGGCGGGATGTGAGGGTGATGAGGGGTGCTGACGTGCCATCAGACCACCACCTGCTTGTTACAACAGTGAGACTCCGACTCAAGAAGTACACATCAACAAATGCAGCAAGGACAAGATATAATGTGGAGCTGTTCAGCAGTAAAGAAATAAAGGAGAAATTTCAGATCAGTCTTACCAACAGGTTCCAACTACTTGAAGAAATGCTTGAAGAGGAGAGCACAGACATTGAGAACCAGTGGCAACATACCAGGAAACTTTGGCATGAGACCTGTGAGGAGGTACTTGGAAAGAAGAAGAAGACCGAGCACAAGGAGTGGATCTCTGATGATACTGTTTAGAAACGAACAAAAGGAAAGAGAAGAAAGCCACACTGAACATGAGTCGGACAAGATCAAGCAAAGCACAGGCCAAAGAAGACTACACCCAGGCGACAAAGAAGTGAAGAAAAATGTGAAGAAAGATAAGAGGCAGTTCATCGACAGACTTGCCAGACAAGCAGAGGATGCTGCAAGACAGGGCAACATGAGAGAGCTGTACACCACCACAAAGAAGCTGGCGGGCAAGTTCCAACAGACTAACAAGCCAGTCAAAGACAAGAACGGAAAGACCTCACAACAACAGAAGATCAATTGAAGCGATGGGCAGAGCACTTCAAGGAATTACTAAACCGTCCCGCCCCCGAAGCACCACCTGACATCCCACCAGCAGAAACAGAACTGCCCACATCAACTGTGAGAAGCCATCGAAAGCAGAGATCAGAAAGGCCATCCTGACACTGAAGAATGGGAAGGCAGCAGGGCCCTGATGAGATCCCAGCAGAAGCCATTAAAGCGGATGTTGATACAGCTGTCAACTTGCTACACAGCCTCTTCGGCAAGATATGGAAAAAAGAGAACATCCCAGCAGAGTGGAGGGAAGGCATTGTTATCAAACTGCCAAAGAAAGGAGACCTTAGCAACTGTAGTAACTATAGAGGGATCATGCTCCTGTCAGTGCCAGGCAAGGTTCTAAACAGAGTGTTATTGGAGAGGATGAAGGAAGCAGTTGACCCAAAGCTTCGAGACCAGCAGGCGGGCTTCCGGCGAAACAGATCCTGTGCCGACCAGATCGCCAGCCTCAGGATCATCATCGAGCAGTCCTTGGGTGGAACTCGCCCCTTACATCAAACTTCATCGACTATGAAAAGGCCTTTGACAGTGTAGATAGAGAGACACTATGGAAGCTACTGAGGCACTATGGAATACCAGAGAAGATCATCTCTCTCATACGATGCACATATCAGGACATGAACTGCAGGGTGGCTCTCATGCAGGCCAGTTGTCAGATGGTTTGAGGTGAAGACAGGAGTGCGCCAGGGATGTCTGTTGTCACCTTTCCTCTTCCTCCTCCTGGTCATCGACTGGATCATGAAGACCACAACAACAGGCGGGGAACAACGGGATACAATGGACACTCTGGACGCAGCTAGATGACCTTGACTTTGCTGACGACCCTGGCACTCCTCTCCCACAGTCACAGACAGATGCAGGACAAGACCACCCGCCTTGAGACAACATCAGCAGGAACAGGGCTCTCAAGATAAACAAGAAGAAGACCGAGCTGATGAAGATGAAGACCATCACACCACAGACAGCAGCCCAGTCACAGTTGGAGGCGAGCCCATCAGGGAAGTAGATTCCTTTGTCTACTTGGGAAGCGTAGTTGACAAGCAGGGAGGCACCGACCGGGACATCATAGCCAGGATGGGCAAGGCACGAGCAGCATTTCATCATGCTAAAGAACATCTGGGCCTCAGGAGAGATCAGAAGGAAAACAAAATTGAGTATCTTCAATTCCAACGTGAAGTCAGTTCTGCTCTACGGTTGCGAGACTTGGAGAATGGCCAAGACAATACAGAAAAAAGTTCAAACCTTCATCAACACCTGTCTGAGGCGCATCTTCAAAATCAGATGGCCAGAGAAAATCAGCAATGAAGATCTATGGAAGCAAGCAGGACAGGAACCAGTTGCCAAACAGATTCTGTGGAGGAAGTGGGGCTGGATAGGACACACCCTCAGGAAGCCAGCATCCAGCACGACACGCCAAAGCCCTGACATGGAACCCGCAGGGGAAAAGTAAGAGAGGCCGACCTCGCAACAGCTGGAGACGAGACACAGAGGCAGAAATGAAAAGGCAGGGGACCAACTGGACAGGCATTCAGCGAGCTGCCTCCATCCAAGAATAAGACTCCTCCTCTACCACTCTTTTATTTTCTTTTACACACTCTTAAGCGCGCCCCCTTCCAAACATAGGACACCTCTACCACTCCTTCTTTTTTTTATTTATTTTTTTTTCTCTATCTCTGGTTCTGTTTGCCTTTTCCCTCTATCTGCCTTTCGTTTTCCTCGAGGTGAAATGGGGTTGGACACTTAATTTTCCTTGTCCCCATTACACACACACACACACACACACACACACACACACACACACACACACACACACACACACACACACACACAACACACACACACACACACACACACACACACACACACACACGTGTGCACACACACACACACACACACACACACACACACACACACACACACACACACACACACACACACACACACACACACACACACACACACACACACACGTGCGCGAGCGCGCACGCGCGCAGGCAAGCATGCACACACACACACACACACACACACACACACACACACACACACACACACACACACACACACGCACGAACGCACGCACGCGCACGCACACACATGCGCGCGCTCGCGCACGCACGCACGCACGCACGCACGCACGCACGCACGCACACACACACACACACACACACACACACACACACACACACATACGCACGCACGCACGCACACATGCGCGCGCTCGCGCACGCACGCACGCACGCACGCACGCACGCACGCACGCACGCACGCACACACACACACACACACACACACACACACACACACACACACACACACACACCTTTAAGCACGTAATCGTCCGTGTACACATTATGTTTTCATATTTCATTTCCTTTACGTATTCATTTGTTCTTCACTTTTTATGTCACAAGCCCTGTATACGGTCTATGACCAAAACGTTGATGATATTTGCTCTGTTATTCTTCTCATTTTCTATTTCATTTTTATCTTCTGAGAATCCTCAAAGACATTTACTGTTTTTTTTATACAGAAGATCTGCGGTCAAAAATCTGATTGTATACAAATATACATCTGAGTGTTCTGCAAAGTAAAAATACCCACAGTCCTTTGACTGTAAGTTTGCATTTCAATATACACCTGTGTGTCAACAATTAGAATGTCATGTAACGAATCAATGATTGAAAGTTACCACAAAATACTACTGATATTTAGAATGGAGAGAAGCAGCTGGCCATATTTTCTTTCTTCTTTTTTTCTTTTTTTTTTTCTTTTTTTTTTTAACAAACTAGAAAAAAAAGAAACTAGAAAAGTAATGTGTATGACACTAGTCCTCAGAGCTACCGAATAACAACACCCCCATCCCCACCTCCATGCCCTTCTCCCCTCTCTCTCTCTCTCTCTCCCTCTCTCTCTCTCTCTGAATGCATGTGTGTGTGTGTGTGTGTGTGTGTGCGTGTGTGTGTGTGTGTGTGTGTGTGTGTGTGTGTGTGTGTTTTTTCAACGATAATGATTGGATAGAGTAGCATCTGCAGTGACCCTCAAAAGTATCTCAGAACCTGCCATCCCTGACTCAGGTTTCCTACTAAGATATTTCATTCAACCGCCATGGTATCACCACCAGATTCAACAACTATTATACTGTCGACTCCTCATTTCCTCTCGGTCATGATTGGATCAAGAAGACCACTACCATCACAAAAAGCCAACTAGCCAGCCAACCAACCAACCAACCAACCAACCAACCGACCAACCGACCGACCAAATCAACAGGAAAAAGCAATTGAACGCAGTCTCCACTCTGGACACACTGGACAATGTCGAATTCACTGACAGTCTCATGCTTCTCTCACACAGCTAAAACTGAATACAGCACAAGTCCACCTGCCTGGCCACATCATCAACACGGACAGCGCGCAGGATCCGCAAGAGAAAAACAGAGCTCACGAGGATCAACATCACTGCCCACATTCCAGCCACAGTTGGCGTTGTGTTGTTAGTCTGGTGAACGTTATCTGTATCTTTGAAATGTGAACTGTTAAGATTCTATTATTCTGATATTCATCTCGGTTTGAGGTCCGAATGTAAAAGTAATGATGGATTTATTAGTGGTATAATTAGCTCATATACATTATCTACTGACTCATTCAACGGTGTTTCAAAAATAATTATGGGGGAACATCCAGTCTATTCAGCCACAAACAAGATTATGTCACCTCGATGTATAGCTTTATAATTCTGAGAACATTGTTTCCACAGATTCATTGCTGTTAGGACAAAATATACCTATGTTCAGAAATGTTTTCTCTCTTGCATGGTGAATAAAAGGAGTGCAGAGTTACCTACCACTTTTTCGTATACTTTTAATACAAAAACTCAAAGTTATCATGGAACATCACGCCACGCTCCTAGAATTACAGGTGTACGGGACAGAACAATTAATGAAACGAACAAAGAAAAAATATTTCCATTCAGATTGTACATACATCCCAAACTTTGGTTGCATTGCAACAAGTAAAACAGAACATGCATTTAACCAATAGTATTTTAAGACACCTCGTCATTGTTGTTGTTGTTGTTGTTGTTGTTGTTGTTGTTGTTGTTGTTGTTGCTGAAGTCGTTGTTGTTATTGTGTGTGTGTGTGTGTGTGTGTGTGTGTGTGTGTGTGTGTGTGTGTGTGTGTGTGTGTGTGTGTGTGTGTGTGTGTGTGTGTGTGTGTGTGTGTGTGTGTGTGTGTGTGTGTGTGTTTCCGTCAAATCTGCAGTTCATAGACAGAAATTGTAGCTTTTGCTAGTCATTCATTTGCGTTGTGCTGCATTCTGTTGTGCTGTGTTACATTGTAGTGTCTTCCTTTAAGTGGTATTGAAATGTGCTATTTTGTATGTGTTTTATTTTTGTCCCTTCATAGGCACTCACGTGACTGCGTGGTTTAGTACACTTCTATATATCAGTTGACCACTGAACGATCTGTCGGAGAGATCAGTGACAGCAAGGTGTTTTTCACGTACAGCAATGTCTGCTGTCTCCCACATATCTGTTAAAACAGGGGATCGTGTGAATAATGCATTCTGCCAGGAAAGGTAAAAATGACAGGTCAGTAATCCCAATTGATACATTTGTGTGAAATAAACGGACAACGTAAAACATTGTTGTCAGTCATTTAACTACACTTGACAGTCTTCTAGGGTTGAATTGTCGTAAAAAGAGTTCTGTCGTCGATCAACTTCACTTGAACGTCGCTCAAGGACTTGCAAAGAAAAGGGTGTTAACAGAAAAATTAGTGAGAAGAGAGAGAGAGAGAGAGAGAGAGAGCGGCCAGAGAGCAGACAGCCAGCGGCGCTAGCTTTGTAGTTTGGGCTTAAATAAAATTTTAAAAAAAAAAAAAAAAAAAGTTATTATCAATTTTGTGAGGCAAATCTCAATGTAATAAACAAGCTTATTTGTACTGTCGAACTCGTGTTGGCGAGTTTACCCAGATAGTATGGCGACAGCCTTTGCCGTGGTTTGGTAAATCAAAGTTATGACGGTCACGAGGATTGTTAGACTGAGGTGCCAGACAAGAATGTCATGACTTCTCCCGTGAACTTGGAGTAACTTTACAACTACCCACTCGTGGATGGAAAGAGTACT
>JADBJO010006742.1:57500-75000 GCA_016801955.1 Conus betulinus | reverse complement strand
TCAAAAGCTGATTCGAAGACTATCAGATGTGGTAGATTTTCCCACTGGTGTTGGAGGTGCTTCTCATCAAAGATATGCAGGTTATGATCTGATCGAAGTTTAATGTCTTTGCGGAATCCACCCTGTCTCTGGCTTTAATCCATTCAGAATGGTGTCGAGCACTCCCTTGCTGGCCTGGCCGACCAAGCTGATAGTGTAGTGGGTCTGGTGTGACCTGTCACCAGTACATGTCTAGAACATTTAGGTCAAGAAATGTTAGAGAAGTATATTCACACGAGTGTTTAAACAAGAAGATTGATTTCAGAATAAATCACAAATGATCAATATATCCACAAATCTAAGGTTTGTTCTCTTAACAGCTAATCCAGGAGAGTCGGACCCGTTTTTCATCCACAGTATGCTAGCAAGTGCTCTTCTCAGATGTTTTAAAAGTATTGTTGCTCTTATGACTTTTATCCAAAGACACTACTAAAGGAAAACATGTTTTGTGTAGCACTGTTTGAGACCAAATGTTGAAAGCACTTCTCACTCCATGAAGGAACGCACAATGTCTTGCCCTGGAACTTGTCCGATCGTCTGAAACAACAGTGGGAACTGTTTATAGAACTAATGTAAAAACTAATTATTAATGAAAGGGGAAATTCGTTTTGTTGTTATGACTAATTCTGTGTCAACGTTGTAGGAACGAGAGTCTGACGAAGGATGAAAGGGAAGGAAAGGGATGAGGACATGGGGGGGAGGAGAACGTAACGTCAATGAAAATAAATGAGAGAGGAAATAAATCAAACGGAGTGCTGTAGGAAAACAAGTCATGCCGAAATAACATGAATAAATAAACAGCTATCAACATGCCAGGAAGTCTGAGAAGCAGTGTTTCAAGATCCATCGAGGATACATGGGAGGACAAAAGGTGCCAACAGTCAGTGTGGTCAGCTCCGTTTGTGTGATAGGTCAGTGCCAACAGTCAGTGTGGTCAGCTCCGTTGTGTGATAGGTCAGTGCCAACAGTCAGTGTGGTCAGCTCCATTGTGTGATAGTTCAATGCCAACAGTCAGTGTGGTCAGCTCCGTTGTGTGATAGGTCAGTGCCAACAGTCAGTGTGGTCAGCTCCGTTGTGTGATAGGTCAGTGCCAACAGTCAGTGTGGTCAGCTCCGTTGTGTGATAGGTCAGTGCCAACAGTCAGTGTGGTCAGCTCTGTGTGTGATAGCTCAATGGCAACATTCAGTGTGGTCAGCTCCTTTGTGCGGTAGGTCAGTGCCCAACAGTCAGTGTGGTCAGCTCCGTTGTGTGATAGCTCAGTGCCAACAGTCAGTGTGGTTAGCTCTGTTGTGCGACAGCTGACTGCCAACAGTCAGTGTGGTCAGCTCCGTTGTGAGATAGCTGACTGCCAACAGTCAGTGTGGTCAGCTCTGTTGTGCGACAGCTGACTGCCAACAGTCAGTGTGGTCAGCTCCGTCGTGCGATAGCTGACTGCCAACAGTCAGTGTGGTCAGCTCTGTTGTGCGACAGCTGACTGCCAACAGTCAGTGTGGTCAGCTCCGTTGTGCGATAGCTGACTGCCAACAGTCAGTGTGGTCAGCTCTGTTGTGTGACAGCTCAGTGCCAACAGTCAGTGTGGTCAGCTCCGTTGTGCGATAGGTGACTGCCAACAGTCAGTGTGGTCAGCTCTGTTGTGTGATAACTCAGCGGCAACAGCCACTGAGAATCGTGCAAAGAAGCCTTTATTTGAATTTTCAAATACATGCAATCGCCCATAGAGGAACCACGCAATATGCTGAAGAATCGAGTAGAAGGTAATAAACAAATATATGCCAACAGTTGCTTTGATATAGAACCATGAATTGCGCCAAGATGTAAATTAAATAGAAAATCGGCAATCTTACATTCAGCTGGTTGGCCGTATTAGTGGCTGCTCTTACGAAAAAGTAAAATAAATCTTTCTAATAAGAGGGAAGTATACCTGTCCCATGTGTTACTAGAAAAAGCCAGAAAGATCATGGATCCCCGATGTTGAAAGTGAAATTATAAACGAGATATACTGCATTGTGTCATGTGTGCATAGACACAAGGAAGAGACTATAACGCCAAGATGTTCTCCACCAGTGGCGTCATGCTCAACATCGCATGAAGACTTCTATCGCTTGTCTCTGGTGAGTCCACCCTCCACTTGACCCTGTAGGATTGCCTTGGACAGGGAGTCATGGTGTGATACATGCCCATGTCAGGCAAGCTTACAGCGTCTGGCTGCTTTTCATCATCATCATCATCATCATCATCATCATCATCATCATCATCACCATCATCATCATCGTCGTCGTCGTCGTCGTCATCATCATCATCATCATCATCGTCATCCTCTTCTTCTTCTTCTTCTTCATTCTTCTTCTTCTTCTTTCTTCTTCTTCTTCTCCTTCAGCAGCAGCAGCAGCAGCAGCAACAACAGTATCATTAACAACATCAGTGTCACCATCATCACTATTATCGTTATATCACTGTCATTTTATTGTTTCCATTCTGATCATGAGAATGACTATAAAAAAAGAAGTAAGTGTTCCCATGATCACCCTGTTGTGGATGAGCATGATAATCAGACTGATAACCAGTTGACTAATCAATAATCATCATCCACAGCAGGAGCAGTACCAGCAGGAGGGGCAGGAGCAAGGCACCCACATATAATACTCACTACTATAACAACTATAGTAGTTATTTAACAAAACTCGCAGGTGCTATTATCATCAGCATGATGGTGATGTATATTATGTAATGATTAATCACTGTCACCACCACTACCATCACCACCATTATCACACCACCACCACCACCACATCATCATCATCATCATCATCATCATCATCGTCGTCATCACCATTAACAATTACTATCATTATCGTTATAATATCATTTGTGACAGTCAATGTGCCATCGCAAGTGTTATTATCGGTCTGATGGTAATATATGTTACGTAATAATTAATCACTACCTCCACTACTGCCATCACCACCACTATCACACCACACCATCACCACCACCACACCACCACCACCATCAACATCATCATCATCATCATCATCATCATTGTCACCATCATCGTCATCACCACCACCATCATCACCATTAACGATTACCATCACTATCGTTTTCATATAATTTGTGATAGTCATCATATAATAGCAGTTTTCTTTTAAAATCAGTGTACTTCAATGTAGTACTGACAAACTCTGTGAGAACTGTTTACAGCAGTATTGTCCAGAGGAGCACACTATGCTTTTTTTTTTAAAGGTCACAACTAATGTTAAAGATCACTCGTTACCCCTTGCTGGCTTTATGTACAGCACCAAAGACAAGTTCATGTCAATCATGCAAACAATAATCTCCCAGCAATAACTTATGTTGAAAATCACAGCTTATTGAATCTGGCTGGCCTTGTATAACACCGCAAATATCTTCATATCAATAACACATGCAATACGTTTCAGGCAACAACGAATGTTGAAAAAGTCACATCTTACAATGTCTTCGTGGTTTTGTGCATACCACCACAGATTTTCAGGCAACAACTGATGTTGACAATTACTTATTGATACGTTTTAGCTGGCTCTGGCTTCATATATATATGAAAACTCACTAACATGTGTACCGGAGATTAAAAAAAAAAAAAAAAAAAAAAAAACAACAACAAACTTGTTTCAAGCTCTCTGCTCTCTTCAGGGTGTTTATTTTGGGCACGCTACCGGTGTTATATATATATTGTGTGTGTAAGCGTGAGTTCTGCATGTGTTTCACGTGGCCTGTATCTTTTTTTTTTGGTTTTTTGGTTTTTTGGGGGATGCGTTCAGGGAGGGTGTGTTAGGGAATGGTGTGTTGACAAGAATTTCCATTTGTGCCTGCAATGTTTATGATCTCAACTTTGAATTCAGAGTTGCTAGATGAGGTTTGCATAATATCAGCCACTTTTCTGTAGAACATAGGTTGCATTTTTTAGAGATATTATTGTATGGTGCTGCTCTTTTTTTATTTTTCAAGATATATTGTAGTCTATTTTTTTATCTTTAAGTTTCCAAATGTTTTTACTTAGTTCTGTTTGGTTTTATATTTTTCATTCTTTGGTTAGGGTTAGTTTTTTTGAGACTCGGCAGACATACTATGGTATTGCACGCCGGCCTTTTTCTGGGATAGCATTCTTCTTAAAATCAGAAAGGCAGAGGAGGCAAGTTGCCACTTTCTGCGGTCACTGAGGAGAAACAACCAGGTTTCGAAATACCAGTATCTGACAGGAATTACATGTTAGTGAGTTTTCTCCCTATTGGAGACTGTCTCCCCCTTGGAGACTATAAGCTTGCTGAAGGCTCATTTTCAGAAGCATTTATTATTCCTCATTCACCCACTCAAGCACATACTGTTAATTAGGCAGAATTATCTACCACTGCAGATATGAATACTTATCTCCCCCTAGTTCTTCAATCTAAGACATAAGAGCAAGCTTTGTTTATAATTGAATAATTCTTGCAGTCATTGCAACACCTAGCTGCTCTGTAAGTTGCTGGAATGGTGCTGGTACTTATCCTTGGAATGTATTAGTTCATTATATATATATATATATATATATATATATATATATATATATATATAACTGTTTAAAATAGGTTTTAAAAAATGAAGGATTAAAAACCTACAAATTTGTTTGTTTCAAGCCAAAGAGCTCTCCTCAGGGTACAAACTGGGCGCGCCACCCATGTTATATAGTATGTTGTGTGGGCGTGTGAGCACTGTACGTGTGGCACCTGGCTGTAGTTGTTTTTTTTATCTGTTTGGGGCGCGTTCAGGGGGACGTGCCAGGGGATGGTGCATTGACAAGGATTTCCATTTATGCCTGCAATTGTTTATCATTTCTACTATAGAGTTTAGGGATGTTAGATGGGGTTACATATAATATCAGCCACTTTTCTGTAGTACATAGATTGCATTTTTTAGAAATGTATGGTGTTGCTCTTTTTTTATAATTTTTCATGATATGTTGTAATCCATTTTCTTATCTTTAAGCTTCCAAACATATTTGCTTAATTCAGTTTTTCTTTTTCTTTTTCCTGTTTGAAGGACTGTTTATGGTTTGCATATCTGGTTTTAAAAACGGTTAGCCGTGATCCCTATGTATGTTTCTTTATCACTGTCTGTTGTTACTGTAGCTTGGCACACAATATTATTGTAGAGACATTTGTTATTCAAAGGGCACTGGTTTTTTTTGTGTGCAATTATAAGATGTCCTTTCGTCACCCTCTTTGGTTGTATTGCTTTTGGTTTTATTGGAGGAATCAATTATATTTTTAAGGTTGGGCATACACGAGTACGATAGCTTGATGGTGTTTTTATGAATATTTTAGATAGTATATGTTCTTTTGGGAATGATGTTGTAAGGATTCTGAAGAATTCTTTTCCTACGTTAGTTTTTGTTCTTCCATCATATGGAGGGTTATACCATATAATCTTTCTTTTCGTGTTTTCTTAATGCTGTTCATGTTGTTTCTGGGTTGTATTGTAATTTGTAGTTGTAGCCACTTTTATACAGCGCCTCTTGGTATTCGGCTGCTGCACTGTTAAATGCTTTCTCATTGCATGACAGTTTAGACAGTCATTTGTTTATACCATTAGGTATGGTTTTTAGAATGGAGGGTGGATGGTTACTTTTGATGTCTCGTAGAGAGGTGTGTCATTAGTTTTTTTTGTATGATTTGTATGTATGATACTTGAGGTCTAATGTTATGTCTAAATAATTTACTATTTTTTTTAGCTTCTATTGTAATTTTTAGGTTATGGCTTTGGAAAAGTTTACAAAGTTCTTTCTTCATGTTTTCAATGGTTTTTGGTTTATTGTTTAGCATGGCAAGGCCCCTCATCTCTGTATAAGCCAACCTGTTTACCAAGTATTTTCTGTATATGAAACAACATGAAGAGTCCAACTAGTTCACTGGTTTCAGCTCCATTATAAGATCCCATCGTGACATCGAATGTGGAGCTTTTTGCTGTTTTTTTTTTTTTTTAATCCAAGTTTCATTGTTGCTATGGAGGAGGGTTTTTTCTTAGTGTGGAAAATAATTTCCATCTCATAATCTGTTATATTTGTATATTTGTTTGCGAATCTTAGAGCTTTAGTAAGTAATTCCTCATCAATAGAAGGATAGAAATCCAATATGTCAAAAGTAATGAACACTGTATTTTTTTCTGTTTGTTCAATTCTTTAAACCATTGGATAACTTCATAACTATTTTTCCAGAGATTATATTCAGTGTGTGTTTTTATGTCCTCTATTGCTTTTTCCAGGATTTTTTTTTTTTTTTTTTTTTTACTGATCTTGCCTAGTTCAGATTTTGATGGGTTTATTTGTCTGCAAGTAGGGTTGTTATGGAAATTAGGTTTGTGGTCTGTAAGGGTTATGAAAGCTTCTTTTATTGCTGTTGTTTCTATCCTATCACCTAAATCCATGTGGTGCACAAGTTCCTTTTCTTTTTTGTAGATGTTGTCATATACAATCTTATCAGTTTTTTTAAAAAGAAAAAATAATTTTTTCTGAATATTCTTGTTGAGGAGTTGAGAGTACTCATTATGTTCCATTTGATAGAAATTGCTGTCTTGTCAGCCTTTATGAATATTTGTTTGTCATTTTGGATTTGTTTTATGTCATTATTCAATGTTGTTTGAAAGTTATTATATGATTTTCTAAATTCAATACTAGCTATTAGTTTTTTTTTTTCATGCTTTCTTCAAAAGGTTTCATTTCTTCTATTACAGGTGGCGATCTCCATGACTTAAAACCATAAGTTTTTTTTTTTTATCTTCCTTTTTAGCATCTGGATTCAAAAGAAAAACGCGTTCCATCTCATACTGCGCACAAATGTTTCAGTCTGCTCTATGAGTTTTTTTTTTTTAATGTAGAGTTGTGGATTAGAAAAAGGTATATTTTTGGTGGACTGCCCAAGTTGATTTTCTCCCATTCTAAATTTTAGATTCTGCTAGGCCACAGTGCTCAACGTGAGTAGCGATTAATAAAATTAGGATTAAAAGGCCACTCAGAGTGTTAAAAGTGCTCAACCAAGCAGGGAGCGACATAACAGTTAAAATGAAGGATTTAAAAACTACAAATTTGCTTCAAGCTAAAGAACTCTCCTCAGGGTACAAACTGGGCGCGCCACCCGTGTTATATAGTATGTAATGTGGGCGTGTGAGCACTGTACGTGTGGCACGTGGCCTGTAGTTTTTTTTTTTTTTTTTATCTGTTTGGGGCGCGTTCAGGGGGGACGTGCCAGGGGATGGTGCATTGACAAGGATTTCCATTTATGCCTGCAATTGTTTATCATTTCTACTTTAGAGTTCAGGGATGCTAGATGGGGTTTACATAATATCAGCCACTTTTCTGTAGTACATAGATTGCATTTTTCATAGTTGTTGTTGTTGTATGCTCTGTTGCTATATAATTTTCCATGATATGTTGTAATCTATTTTCTTATCTTTAAGCTTCCAAATATATTTGCTTAATTCTGTTTGGTTTTATATTTTTCCTGTTTGAAGGACTATCACTGTCTGTTGTCACTGTAGCTTGGTACACAATATTATTGTAGAGGCATTTGTTATTCAAAGGGCACTGGTCTTTTTGTACAATTATAAGATGCCCTTTCGTCACCCTCTTTGGTTGTATTGCTTTTGGTTTTATTGGAAGAATCAATTATATTATGACAACATCATTCCCAAAAGAACATGTACTATCTAAAATATTCAATAAAAACACCATCAAGCTATCGTACTCGTGTATGCCCAACCTTCAAATATCACAAGGGGGGGTAATGTGTAGTACTGTACAGACTTTCACAAGGGGGGTAATGTGTAGTGCTGTACAGACTTTCACAAGGGGGGTAATGTGTAGTACTGTACAGACTTTCACAAAGGGTAAATGTGTAGTATTGTACAGACTTTCACAAGGGGCGTAATGTGTAGTACTGTACAGACTTTCACAAAGGGGTAATGTGTAGTACTGTACAGACTCTCACGAGGGGTAACATTAAGTGCTTGCTACCACCAAAAGGACTTTCTTTTCTGTGTGTGGGCGTTTTTTTTCATTATACATTCAATCATTTTTTTTTTCCCTATAGTTTTTTGTCAGGGTACCTCCAATGGTCCGTTTTGGGTGTTGTTATTGTAGTTGTTGTAATTACTCTTGTTATTGTTGTTGTCGTTGTTGTTGTTGTTGTTTGATACTATACTGACTTTCCATTGGTCATTCCAACTTCTGTCGAGTTGACTTATCTGTAAAGTTTGAAAGAATCGATTTCAATGCAAAACTCATCCTCTGCACCCCAGGTTGAACAGTGTGATAGGGTTGTATTGTTACTATTTGCATACACACAAATGGAGACTCAACTGATATTTTTCGGAAGAAATCATTTTTACTTTCTTCAGGTGTGACATGGAAAGCATCAAGATAAATGGATACACAAAGAAATAGGTTCATAAATAAGTACATAAGTCAATAGATAAATAATACCGAACATGCTCGGTATGCACCATATTAGCATAAAAGTGCATATTCAAACAGACACACACACACACACACACACACACACCACACACACACACACACACGCACGCACGCACGCACGCACACACACACACACACACACACACACACACACACACACACACACACACACACGCACGCACGCACGCACGCACGTAGCACGCACGCACGCACGCACGCACGCACGTAGCACGCACGCACGCACGCACGCACGCACGCACGCACACACGCACACACACACACACACACACACACCCCTACACACACATGGGCGCGTGTAGGCATGTAGACATGAATATACAGGCACAAGGAATGCATGAAGTGCTAGTTTGCAATGTGTTTTTCTCTTCACGATTCGTGTTAGTGATGAAGTTGTATTTGTTTGTCTTTTCTGACTTTATATTGGTAAAACCAACAATACGATTGTTGCAATAAAGGAAACCCTGCTTACTAACAGAAAAGTCTGTGAGCCTTGGGTGAAGAGAACCCAAGTTTCTTATGATTAAATTGCCAAGGATGCCAACATGTGAAACAGAATCACCCTCAATCACTGAACATGTATGTCTTTGGGCGCCGATGCAGATTTGTCACGAATTCCTTGAACTGTGGAATTATATCTCTCTCTGTCTGTCTGTCTCTCTCTGCCTCTCTGTCTCTCTATCTCTCTTTCTCTGTTTGTTTACGCGCGCGCGCGCGTGTGTTTGTGTATATGTGTGTGTGTGTGTGGTGTGTGTGTGTGTGTGTGTGTGGTGTGTGTGTGTTGTGTGTGTGTGTGTGTGTGTGTGTGTGTTGTGTGTGTGTGTGTGTGTTGTAGCCAGCGGGATCAACCCGTGAAACAAGGCGATCAGTCTCTGTCCACGTTTCCTTGAATCCTGTTCGAGGAGGCTATTTGTTGATTCACACTTGTATCTAGGCGTTGTCATGTTTGCTTTGTGTACTACAGTGCTTCAACAGGACAGTCTACCAGGGCGATCTCCTTTGACCATGTGTCTATTTGAGTGCATCAGAGACAACGTGTGGTGTCGTTCAAGTCGCAAGACTGTGTTGTAAAACATATCCATTACACTCACACCCTGCACCACACCTGCGCATGGACAACTGATTCAGGACCTCTGGCTCCCTGTTCAGAACATCCATTAGTTCCCAGTCATCCCATCAACACCAGTAGTGTGTCCAAACATTACTTGGACACGTTGAATGTTTGAGGTGTGTCAGGATGTAAACGTGAGCCATTGGCGTGATTTTGCCTGCTGTATTCATTGATCAATTACCTGTTTATTTTTTTTATATTTGAATTTTGGGTCAGTGGGGCTGGGGGTGGGCGTAGGGCATCTTGGTCCAGTTGAGGAAAGGTCAGGGCCATGCGGAGGGGAGGGGGGGGGGGGGGTTGACAGAGTACTAATCTCACCCCTTGTGAAGATCATGGCAGAATGAGCCTCGGCGGTAAAGTTGCCCGTTCGTTTGGAGGGGGAAAAAAAAATAAAAAACAAAAAAAAAAAAACAAATAAATAAAAAAAAAAAAAAAGGAACCGACCAAGAAGTCTTGACTGGTCAAATCCTTTTCTTCCTTTGGAAACAAATAGTGATGCAAGCTGTTTTGTGTTTGTGAAGATACTGTCGATGATGCAAAGGCCAGAACTAGCCCCCTAGTCTTATGATATCTGTACTAAATATGAATGCGGTTTTTTTTTTTTTTTTTTTAGTTTTTCTGTTCATAACTTTGTTTGAGCACAGTCTTTTCAGGGTGCGTTTGTGGTTTGTGATTTGTTTTGTTAGCTTGTCAGCGTCAACGATTGGGTGGAGAAGTACGCCCGGCTTTGTGGTCCATGGCACTGGATGGTGCCCATGTTGTCTTTGCAACCCTCGAACGGATGTCCGACTGAGATCCCTCATTGATTATAGCGGATGCCGGGTACCTAACTTGTTGTGGGGCTTCTAGTTTCTCCCATGGGGCAGTTATGTCAGTGTCTATAGTGATGTTTTAAACATGTTCTCTACTTGGTCTTGTCAGCACTAATGTCCATGCCATGTCTTACCGATGTGTCATCCAGTCTTTCAGCCAGCTTGCCAGCCAGTTCGTGTTTACCGCCTGCCAGTCCATCAGTGTCATCTGGACCGCTGGACCTTGTAGGATGGCCTTGCACAGGGAGTCATGGAGTGTGATACATGCCCGTGGCAGGCAAGCTTACAGCGTCTGGCTGCTTTTTGTCATCAGCATCATCATCATCATCATCTCATCATCATCAATCATCATCATCATCATCATCATGAAATTCAACACCACCATCACCACCACCACCACCACCACCACCACCATCATCATCATCATCATCATCATCAACAACAACATCATCATCAGCGGCAGCAGCAGTAGTAGTAGCAGCAGCAGTAGCATGACCAAACATCATCATCAACATCATATCAACAATGGCATCGGCTTCACTATCGTATATCACCACAATCGTTATATCAACGTCATTTATTTTTCCATTGTTACCATTTTGATCATGACACAATAGTTGTAAAGAGCAAGTGGTAATTATGATCAGATGATATGCTGCAGATGAGGATAGCGTGATTGTGTGATTACAAGTTGATCAATCGAACACTCAATCATAAGTAGCAGCAGTAGCAGCATCGGCAGCTGTTGCGGCAGGAGTACTGTTGTCATTACTCCTAGTTATGATGTAAAACAATTATAATAAGTTCATAACAAAAATTGCAAAACTTTGATTATCATCAGTATGATGGTGATGCTTATTATGTAATAAGTGATAACCTCTGCCACCAGTGCCATTACTATCACTTTTATGCCATCATTTCATAATCGTCATCATCGTCACCACCACCACCCACCACCACCACCACCACCACCACCACCACCATTAACGATTCCTATCATCATCATCATCGCGTATCCAATTTTGTGATAATCGTCATATGATATCAGTTTTCCTTTCAAATCAATCTACCACTGCCAACGACTGTGAAAGCCGTTTATCAAGGTGCCCTCCAGAGGAACACCCTATGCTTTTAGACAACACCTTCTGCTGAAAATCACCGCTTGGTACGTCTTGCTGGGCTGTATATATAACGCCACAGACATGTTCACAATCAGTAACACAAAACAGTGGTTTTCAGGCAACAACTAATGTTGAAGATCACAGCTGGATAAATCGTGTTGGATTTGTATATAACACTACAGATATCTTCACATCAATAACACACACACACACACACACCACACACACACACACACACCACACACACACACACACACACACTCACCCACACACACACACTCACATCACACACACACACACACACACCACACACAACCCACACACACACACACCACACACACACACCACACACACACTTGATGAATCGTGCTGGCTTTTGTATATAACACCACAGATATCTTCACATCCAATAAACACACACACACACACACAACACCCACACACACACAACACCACACACACACACACACACACACTTGATGAATCGTGCTGGCTTTTGTATATACACTACAGATATCTTCACCATCAATAACACACACACAACTTCTTTTCAGCAACATCTACAGTTGAGGATCACTGCTTACTACGTGCCACAGATTTTGTATATAGCACACATACTGTTCATTAAAACAGTACAAATAGTAGTTTTCATGCAACAACTGATGTTGAAATTCGGCCGCTTAATTAGTCTTCCTGGCTTTTTTGTATAGCATCACAGATATTTTCACATCAATTATACAAACATAAATTTCAGGCAACAACTACTGTTGACGATCGCCGCTTAATACGTCTTGCTGGTTCTCTGTATAGTATGACAGACATCTTCACACACCTAACAGAAAGAAACAACTCCGCCACCTCCCCTGAGCAAGAATAACGGGAAAAAAAGCACCCCACTCTCTGGTTATGCTTCCGTTTGTCCCCCCCCCCCCCTCCCCTCCCCCCCCCAGCCCCTCCCTCCGCTATCCACCACCCCCTCTTCCCTGTCTGTAGGGATCAATGTCTTTCCTCTAAGACCTTGTCTATAACGGACGGAAACTTAACAACTGAAGTATGGATGAACATCCTTTTTCTTTGTTTTCCTAGCAACCCTATAAGTGTCTTTTAACAACAGATGGCCCTTTTGCTGAAACATCAAGCCCAAAAATGATTTTCACGCGCACACAATACGCAATAAATAATGTTCCACTCCCTTCGGTTTGTCACCCTTTACTTACAATGGCTGTGGTGTTCCACTCTTGTCCCCACCTTCACTCAGTGGCACCATCTTCCATTCTCATCCAGCAGCACTGGTACTCCCATGGGAGCAGAAGAACACCTAGGCACCACGCCCCTGCAGTCTGACACCAACGTGCAGGCGGCGTGTTGCCATAGCTCACTACCAGCAGCAGCTACACTGCTCCTTCAGCAGCGACAGGAGGCCAGCTGGGCACTGCTAAGGGGTCAACGGGTCTGCACAACAAGCAGCCTCCCTATTTTCAGAGAGAAAAGGAGTTCGATGACTGATTAGAAAAAGAAACATATTCTTTTTCATGAGTCCTAGTGATTTTTGTCTGTAAAAGAAAGGTCAAAGCATAAAACACACACGAAACTTCGGAGTCCCTAGGGCCCGCTACTGACTGGCTGACTGACACGACCCGTAAACAGAATGGTCCAGGACAGATGATGAGTTAGAAAGTTTCAAACACTTTGAGTCAGTACATGTCTGCATACCGCCTAGTTTTTCCTGACTTACACGTGTGCCTGTAACAGTTTGTGTTAGGTCTCCCATGCACTGGGTGCAGTTAGTTATCTTTCAAAAGAAACATAAATACAAACTGAATGGGGTGAGAATTTTTACTGAAAATCCATTTCTGTTCCTCATGCCTGACTGACATGGGTATTATTTCGATGGCGATCTTAACAGTGGAACCGCTAGTGATTCTCAAGATATATTGTTGGTACAGTACAGGTACAGTGCAGGTACAGTTTTGACTTAAGCTGTTCAAATTAAGGAAAACAGAAACGTTTGACAATGTACTCCATAATTAGTGAACATATTTGTGAGAATCTTGTTTATATTTATTTTTCATGTACTTTTTTCTTTCTTTCTTTCTTTCTTACTTTCTTTCTTTCTTTTCTTCTTTCTTTCTTTTCCCTTGTTCTTTCTTTCTCTTTCTTTCTTTCTCTTTCTTTCTTTCTTGTTGCTGTTGTCTCATCCTCTGTGCAAGCTCAGTGGCATTACACCCAAGCCGTTCATCACGACCCCAATTCCACAGTCAGAGCCCAGCCTGGGCTGCGGCAGCCCCAGCCCCAGCAATCCACAGGGAACAGTGAATCTCAAGTCATCAAGATGCAACCCCCCGGAGAAGACACTGCACAGCTGCGGAGTTGCTTTGATGGTGTTTAGTGGTGCCTGTTCTGATCCAAATTGCTGAGTCGCGGAGCCCAGCCTGGATGAGCTTCGCCTCCAAAGGCGCCACCATTCCTGTCCAGCGACAGCCCCCCCCATGAACCTGGCAATACCAGTGACCCTGATGGAATTAAATCAAGAGCACAGACGTGGCGAGGGAGGACGCCGAAATTGAGGCCACCGTGAGAGGAGGACATGAAGGGTAATAGAACTTGAGACATTTTTTAAGGCTGATCGATGTGAATGAGGATGATGAAGATGATGCTATGGACTTCAATTCCTGTCTGAGACTGCATGACAGGGCTGTACCCTAAGCTTACTTATCATCATCATCATCGTCATCATCATCATCATCATCATCATCATCATCATCATCATTATTATCATTATTATTATTATTATATTATTATTATTATCAACATAATTATTGTTATTATTGTCATCATTATTATCCCTGTTGTTATATCATTAGTAGTAGTAGTAGTAGTAGTAGTAGTAGTAGTAGTAGTAGTAGTAATAGTAGTATTGTTACCATTATGATTATTGGTGTTTTTGTTTTTATTTACCATTACAATTTTAATTATCATCAGCATCAATATCATCACTGTCATCATCATCATCATCATTTTGTTATTTTACACGTCTTTTGAGGTGAACATCAAAACACTCTGTTCTTCACAACCAAGTTTAAGTTTTAAAATGGTTCTTCGGGCATCATCAACTTAATACGATAACACCATTGACCAGTTTGTTTGCATGCATGAATGGCCCTTGGAAGACTGTTCATGTAATCCTGTCCTCGATAGAATTAGGTGAATAGACTTCCAAGCGGCATTCATTCATGCGCAAACAACTGGACAATGGTGTTATCGCAGTGACGACAGCATCAAGGTCCTTGTGAGTGGTTTGGCAAGGATCCCTATCGTGTGAAATCAAACCATTCACTGTTCAGTAAGTGTATGTCCTTGAATGTATGTGTGGAGTTATCACAAAGACTATGAGCTGTAAAAGAAATGAAGCTCACGCTTAGGGAATAACAGGCTGTGTTGTCAGAATGTGTCCAGACAATGAATTGCATGCGTTACTTCAGTCCTCAGGTCATGCACATCAAAATCCTTGTGACATTCTTCGGCTCTGTCTTTGCTATTGTTTTGTTGCCAAGGTAGCAATTTTATGACGAAAAAAAACAAAACAAACAAACAAACTAACTAAACAACCAAAACTCTAACCAGAAGACGAAACTTTGCATTATACTGTCTGGGATCTATTTCTGTATTTGTTTCCTTATTTATTTGCTTGTTTGTCACTCCCTCACTGATTCTTTCTATGGATAGTTTCATTCTTTCATCAATGTGCTGACTGTGCAGTCACTCATTTGGTAAAACACATCTCATGTATATTTCTGTAGACACTATGGAGACTTAGGTGACAGAAGGGCCCCTGGACATTTCATGTTTCAAAAGCTTACATCAGAAACATTATAGCAGACTGTTAACATTCAGTGTAGCTACTGTCATCACCTGTCAGCAAACAATCTTCTCAAAGTAACTGTCGGTGGTCCGGTTCATTCGCTAGGTGAGCATTGCAACACAGGCTCAGAATGGCATCATTGCCACCAAAAGGCCAGTCCTGAACGAAAACTTTACGTTTGCGTGGAATAACTCTACGACTTCAAATGTTTTGTTCGGAAACTGTTCTGAACTTGCTGGCGATTAAAAGATACAAGTAATAGTGAACAGCGCTGCTGGAGTAGAATAGGATGCGGCTGGCTGCATTAAAGATTGTATATTGTCCATACTGCAACCGGGTCATTCCAGTCAACAAATAGAGATGTAATCTTATATATCTCGATTGGTGTTCTGAGGAAGAAAAAAATATATTTGTGGCAGTCAGGGTGACTGTCAAAGGAATTACTTTTTGCCGTCTGGAATCCTGGGTAGATTGTTTGTAAAGGAAGACACGTGCCTGCTCTGAAAGATCTGGCAAGTGTCCAGAGAAAAACACTGTTGCCAGCCCCAACAACACAAAAAGGAACATAAAAACTTTCACCCATAAGTATCCACGGCCAAACGAAATAAGAAAACCATTGTATCTTTCTGATACGACGCTAGAACAGCATGTACTTGAACAGGATCCTATGTCATATCCATAGAGGAAGTGACAATGGATTAGTGTGATAACAACGGTCATTACACCGGCAGTAACTTGCGACATTCTCTTCGTCCACACGGCACTGACACGAAGTGGCCATAAAAATAGAAGCTGCCCTTAGCAAGGTGAGGGCCACCAGCATCCACGGAGATAAAGTCTCGTCGTGTTTACTCATCATTATCCACAGTTTACACTGCCATGAACCGAAGTTCTTCAAAGTAAGGCAAACTGAATTCCGAGGAGAGCAAACTGTTAAGGGGCAGTGCAATCACAAACAGGAGATCAGAGCAGGCCAACACTCCAATGAAAACACTAGAAGTAGATGCAGGAAGACGACACACGCTCAGAAACGATCATACAATTTCCAAATATTCCAAAACACACACACCATAGCCTCACCTATTTCCAAGATAAAAGTAAGAGATTATTTGAAATGGTTCGTATTGACCATGCCAAATACTTTTTTTGAGATGGCTTGAATTCATTATTCTACAACAACCACAATATTAAAAGACCATGGTATGTGGATAAAGTTTAGTTATTGTATAAGAATTCCATTTCGTATGCTATTACATGGGATCGATTGCTACTATCACATTTGCAGGTGATCAACGGCACATGTACCGCGGCCTTCATATTAAAACTGCAAACACAGAATCAGTAACTGTTACTGTACATTACTTCTTTTGTGGACGTCTGCTTCAGAATTTTTTTTTAAATTGTGAATTATTATCATCATCAATCTGATTTGATGTATCATTGTTAGCAATACATAAATCCAACATGCCTAGCAGAGAGAGAGAGAGAGAGAGAGAGAGAGAGAGGAGGAGAGAGAGAGAGAGAGAGAGGGAGAGAGAGAGAGAGGAGAGAGAGAGAGACCGAGAGACCGACAGACGACAGACCGACAGACAGACAGACAGAAGGTGAAATGTCTTGTGTCATGCGCTTTTGCATTTTACATTGGAGAGCACTGCATAACATTTGGGTTGTGTTAAGTTCCGTTACGCTCTGTTGTATTTTGTGATTCTCTATTGTGCTGTGTTAGTTCACGAGTGGCGTTCACGGTTTACTGCTTTCTCATTTGTACCTTCTCTTGTTTGGAAGGTACCACGCCAGTCATACGTTTTTCACCTGTGGGATTGACAGCTGGATAGGTTCCCTAGTGGAAGGATCACTCCTGTAAGAAAGATGAGAATCACACGTCTGTGAACTGAATGGGGGTGGTAGTTTTCTTCCCCTCTCTCTCCTTCCCCTTCTCTCCATGGGCACTAGAAAGTAAGGCATGACCTCTTTGACGAAGATTAGAATAAAACGGTCATTGTTTACTATGTAGAAGGAGCGTATCTATCTACACTAAACATACAAAGC
>JADBJO010006742.1:47500-50000 GCA_016801955.1 Conus betulinus | reverse complement strand
TTCCAAACAGTCCAAAAGATACACACAACAGAATCACCTATTTTCATGATCAGGTCCGAGATGTTTAGGAATGGTTCGTATTGATCGTACCACTGATCTCTTTTCACACGGCTTAAGAGTTCCATTAGTTTATTTATGCCTAACAGTTTAAAAATGCAAAGATATCAAGATTTCGCTTAAGCTTTCGTGTTACAGTTTGCTGTGCTTATCGTAAGATATATAGACCCACAAATAGATAATAGATAGATAGATAGATAGATAGATAGATAGATAGATAGATAGATAGATAGATAGATAGATAGATAGATAGATAGATAGATAGATAGATAGATAGGAAGCTAGCTAGCTAGCTAGCTAGCTAGATAGATAAATAGATAAACAGAAAAAATGGGCACTTGGATAGAAATGTGTGTGTGTGTGTGTGTGTGTGTGTGTGTGTGTGTGTGTGTGTGTGTGTGTGTGTGTGTGTGTGTATGTAAAATACCACTAAAATGCCTAATAAAATTCTTAAAGTGCTCAACCCCTTGGGGGGCAACATCGGGCCATATAACACCGGGAGTAGGCGACCCAAAAACTATCCTGAGGAGAGCGAGCGCTCGAAACAGGCCTGTTGATTTTAAAACTTTTCCTTTTACCGTCCTATTTTTATATATATCTATCTATCTATCTATATATATATATATATATATATATATATATATATATATTATATATATATATATATATATATGTGTGTGTGTGTGTGTGTGTGTGTGTGTGTGTGTGTGTGTGTGTGTGTGTGTGTGTGTGTGTAAAATACCACTAAAATGCCTAATAAAATCTTAAAGTGCTCAACCCCTTGGGGGGCAACATCGGGCCATATAACACCACGGGAGTAGGCGACCCAAAACTATCCTGAGGAGAGCGAGCGCTCGAAACAGCCTGTTGATTTTAAAACTTCCTTTTACCATCCTATTTTTAATATATATATATATATATATATATATATATATATATATATATATATATATATATATATATATATATATATATGTGTGTGTGTGTGTGTGTGTGTGTGTGTGTGTGTGTGTGTGTGTGTGTGTGTATTCAATTATAAAACAAACTTGCTCTTATGTCTTAGAGTGAAGAAATAGGGGGAGATGAGTTCATATCTGTAGTGGCAGTTACTTCTGCCTAACTAACAGTAAAGGGGAACAATAAATGCTTCTCAAATGATATCTCTCTCTCTCTCTCTCTCTCTCTCTCTCTCTCTCTCTCTCTATATATATATATATATATATATATATATATATTATATATATAGATATATAGTTTTCTCCCGACCACCCTACCCCCCGCCCCCCGCCCTGTGGGTTGGGCATAGAATAGACACACTGCCCTGCCATGCATGTCGTAAGAGGCGACTAAGGCAGGACCACCTCGCCCCGAGGAGAAAGGGGTTTGCAAAGGGCTAACACCCCTTCCTAGGGAAAGAAAAGTTACAGAAGCATCGACAACATCAAACCAAGACATCCACCTGGGAGAGGAAGGTTCTCCATCCCGGAAACTCATGAAGTCAGGCAGCGAAAGCCGAGGAAGCTGCAAGACCGATTTCCCTTCTGACCCCCAGGAAATCAACAAGGACAGCCACTTGGAACATCAGGACAATGTAAGAAGCGGGCAGGACCATCCAGATAGCAAGAGAGATGAAGACCTTCAAGATAGGAGTCCTAGGACTGAGTGAGACAAGGTGGCTACAGACGGGACAGCTAAGTCTTTCATCAGGAGACCTGCTGCTGTACTCGGGACACAGAAGACGGAGCCCACCATACAGAAGGTGTGACCCTGATGCTGACACCAGAGGCACACAGCGGGCACTCATCGGCTGGGAACCTATCAACTCCCGCATCATCACAGCCATGTTTAGCACCAAGAAGAACATCAAGCTGAACATCATCCAATGCTACGCTCCCACAAAAGATGCCGAGAGGAAAAGAAAGATGATTTCTACCAGCAAGTACAAGCTGTGCTGGACAAAAGAGGAGCAAACTACATAACAATACTCATGGGCGACTTTAATGCCAAGGTAGGATCAGACAACACGGGCTATGAATACATCATGGGGACACATGGACTTGGACAGATGAGTGAGAATGGAGAACGCTTTGCAGACCTGTGTGCATTGAACCAGCTGGTGATAGGAGGCAAAATCTTCCCCCACAAGCGCATCCACAAGGCGACATGGAGATCCCCGGACCACGTCACGGAAAATCAGATCGACCACATCTGCATCAGCAGGAAATTCAGGCGATCATGGCGGGATGTGAGGGTGATGAGGGGTGCTGACGTGCCATCAGACCACCACCTGCTTGTTACAACAGTGAGACTCCGACTCAAGAAGTACACATCAACAAATGCAGCAAGGACAAGATATAATGTGGAGCTGTTCAGCAGTAAAAAAATAAAGGAGAAATTTCGGATCAGTCTTACCAACAGGTTCCAACTACTTGAAGAAATGCTT
>JADBJO010006742.1:20000-37500 GCA_016801955.1 Conus betulinus | reverse complement strand
GTGTGTTAGCTTGTCAGGGTCAACGAGTGGTGTGGGAGATACACCCACCCTGCTTAGCGTCCGTGACAGTGTTGACGTTGTCTTTGCCGCCCTTGAGCGGCTGTCTGACTTAGATCCTCGTTGCTGATGACGGATCTCAGGTACCTAACTTGCTGTGGAATTTCTAGTTTCTCTCCATAGACTGCTATATCATCATCTATAGTGTGTTCTGAATCGTCCTCTGCTTGTTTTTTCTCGGCACTGATAGAGGGTAGTAGTGAAGAACTCCAGAAAGAACACGTGGAACCAAACTCTAGCACCACCCAGTATGAGCACCGCACGAGTTGTCTTGGAGTAGAATACCTTAATAGTGATGATCAGCGTTTGCCTAATGTGATATGTTGATATTGTGGCTCTGGGTGACACCTGCCTGTCTCTGTCAAAAGCTGATTCGAAGACTATCAGATGTGGTAGATTTTCCCACTGGTGTTGGAGGTGCTTCTCATCAAAGATATGCAGGTTATGATCTGATCGAAGTTTAATGTCTTTGCGGAATCCACCCTGTCTCTGGCTTTAATCCATTCAGAATGGTGTCGAGCACTCCCTTGCTGGCCTGGCCGACCAAGCTGATAGTGTAGTGGGTCTGGTGTGACCTGTCACCAGTACATGTCTAGAACATTTAGGTCAAGAAATGTTAGAGAAGTATATTCACACGAGTGTTTTAAACAAGAAGATTGATTTCAGAATAAATCACAAATGATCAATATATCCACAAATCTAAGGTTTGTTCTCTTAACAGCTAATCCAGGAGAGTCGGACCCGTTTTTCATCCACAGTATGCTAGCAAGTGCTCTTCTCAGATGTTTTAAAAGTATTGTTGCTCTTATGACTTTTATCCAAAGACACTACTAAAGGAAAACATGTTTTGTGTAGCACTGTTTGAGACCAAATGTTGAAAGCACTTCTCACTCCATGAAGGAACGCACAATGTCTTGCCCTGGAACTTGTCCGATCGTCTGAAAACAACAGTGGGAACTGTTTTATAGAACTAATGTAAAAACTAATTATTAATGAAAGGGGAATTCGTTTTGTTGTTATGACTAATTCTGTGTCAACGTTGTAGGAACGAGAGTCTGACGAAGGATGAAAGGGAAGGAAAGGGATGAGGACATGGGGGAGGAGGAACGTAACGTCAATGAAAATAAATGAGAGGGAATAAATCAAACGGAGTGCTGTAGGAAAACAAGTCAAATGCCGAATAACATGAATAAATAAAACAGCTATCAACATGCCAGGAAGTCTGAGAAGCAGTGTTTCAAGATCCATCGAGGATACATGGGAGGACAAAAGGTGCCAACAGTCAGTGTGGTCAGCTCCGTTGTGTGATAGGTCAGTGCCAACAGTCAGTGTGGTCAGCTCCGTTGTGTGATAGGTCAGTGCCAACAGTCAGTGTGGTCAGCTCCATTGTGTGATAGTTCAATGCAACAGTCAGTGTGGTCAGCTCCGTTGTGTGATAGGTCAGTGCCAACAGTCAGTGTGGTCAGCTCCGTTGTGTGATAGGTCAGTGCCAACAGTCAGTGTGGTCAGCTCCGTTGTGTGATAGGTCAGTGCCAACAGTCAGTGTGGTCAGCTCTGTTGTGTGATAGCTCAATGGCAACATTCAGTGTGGTCAGCTCCTTTGTGCGGTAGGTCAGTGCCAACAGTCAGTGTGGTCAGCTCCGTTGTGTGATAGCTCAGTGCCAACAGTCAGTGGGTTAGCTCTGTTGTGCGACAGCTGACTGCCAACAGTCAGTGTGGTCAGCTCCGTTGTGAGATAGCTGACTGCCAACAGTCAGTGTGGTCAGCTCTGTTGTGCGACAGCAGCTGACTGCCAACAGTCAGTGTGGTCAGCTCCGTCGTGCGATAGCTGACTGCCAACAGTCAGTGTGGTCAGCTCTGTTGTGCGACAGCTGACTGCCAACAGTCAGTGTGGTCAGCTCCGTTGTGCGATAGCTGACTGCCAACAGTCAGTGTGGTCAGCTCTGTTGTGTGACAGCTCAGTGCCAACAGTCAGTGTGGTCAGCTCCGTTGTGCGATAGGTGACTGCCAACAGTCAGTGTGGTCAGCTCTGTTGTGTGATAACTCAGCGGCAACAGCCACTGAGAATCGTGCAAAGAAGCCTTTTTTGAATTTTCAAATACATGCAATCGCCCATAGAGGAACCACGCAATATGCTGAAGAATCGAGTAGAAGGTAATAAACAAATATATGCCAACAGTTGCTTTGATATAGAACCATGAATTGCGCCAAGATGTAAATTAAATAGAAAATCGGCAATCTTACACATTCAGCTGGTTGGCCCGTATTAGTGGCTGCTCTTACGAAAAGTAAAATAAATCTTTCTAATAAGAGGGAAGTATACCTGTCCCATGTGTTACTAGAAAAGCCAGAAAGATCATGGATCCCCGATGTTGAAAGTGAAATTATAAACGAGATATACTGCATTGTGTCATGTGTGCATAGACACAAGGAAGAGACTATAACGCCAAGATGTTCTCCACCAGTGGCGTCATGCTCAACATCGCATGAAGACTTCTATCGCTTGTCTCTGGTGAGTCCACCCTCCACTTGACCCTGTAGGATTGCCTTGGACAGGGAGTCATGGTGTGATACATGCCCATGTCAGGCAAGCTTACAGCGTCTGGCTGCTTTTCATCATCATCATCATCATCATCATCATCATCATCATCATCACCATCATCATCATCGTCGTCGTCGTCGTCGTCATCATCATCATCATCATCATCGTCATCCTCTTTCTTCTTCTTCTTCTTCTTCTTCTTCTTCTTCTTCTTCTTCTTCTTCTTCTTCTCCTTCAGCAGCAGCAGCAGCAGCAACAAACAGTATCATTAACAACATCAGTGTCACCATCATCACTATTATCGTTATATCACTGTCATTTTATTGTTTCCATTCTGATCATGAGAATGACTATAAAAAAAGAAAGTAAGTGTTCCCATGATCACCCTGTTGTGGATGAGCATGATAATCAGACTGATAACCAGTTGACTAATCAATAATCATCATCCACAGCAGGAGCAGTACCAGCAGGAGGGGCAGGAGCAAGGCACCCACATAATACTCACTACTATAACAACTATAGTAGTTATTTAACAAAACTCGCAGGTGCTATTATCATCAGCATGATGGTGATGTATATTATGTAATGATTAATCACTGTCACCACCACTACCATCACCACCATTATCACACCACCACCACCACCACATCATCATCATCATCATCATCATCATCATCGTCGTCATCACCATTAACAATTACTATCATTATCGTTATAATATCATTTGTGACAGTCAATGTGCCATCGCAAGTGTTATTATCGGTCTGATGGTAATATATGTTACGTAATAATTAATCACTACCTCCACTACTGCCATCACCACCACTATCACACCACCATCACCACCACCACACCACCACCACCATCAACATCATCATCATCATCATCATCATCATTGTCACCATCATCGTCATCACCACCACCATCATCACCATTAACGATTACCATCACTATCGTTTTCATATAATTTGTGATAGTCATCATATAATAGCAGTTTTCTTTTAAAATCAGTGTACTCAATGTAGTACTGACAAACTCTGTGAGAACTGTTTACAGCAGTATTGTCCAGAGGAGCACACTATGCTTTTTTTTTTAAAGGTCACAACTAATGTTAAAGATCACTCGTTACCCCTTGCTGGCTTTATGTACAGCACCAAAGACAAGTTCATGTCAATCATGCAAACAATAATCTCCCAGCAATAACTTATGTTGAAAATCACAGCTTATTGAATCTGGCTGGCCTTGTATAACACCGCAAATATCTTCATATCAATAACACATGCAATACGTTTCAGGCAACAACGAATGTTGAAAAAGTCACATCTTACAATGTCTTCGTGGTTTTGTGCATACCACCACAGATTTTCAGGCAACAACTGATGTTGACAATTACTTATTGATACGTTTTAGCTGGCTCTGGCTTCATATATATATGAAAACTCACTAACATGTAACTCCTGGTCAGATACCGGTATTTCGAAACCTGGTTGTTTCTCCTCAGTGAATGTATATATGTATATATATCACAAATAAAAATAGAGAGCCGGCAAGAACTCCAAAAATGCTCAACCGGGAAGGGAGCGACATCAGTTTAAAAATGTGATTAAAAAGGAGATTAAAAAAAAAAAAAAAAAAAAAAAAAACAAAAACTTGTTTCAAGCTCTCTGCTCTCTTCAGGGTGTTTATTTTGGGCACGCTACCGGTGTTATATATATATTGTGTGTGTAAAGCGTGAGTTCTGCATGTGTTTCACGTGGCCTGTATCTTTTTACAATTTTGGTTTTTTTGGGGGATGCGTTCAGGGAGGGTGTGTTAGGGAATGGTGTGTTGACAAGAATTTCCATTTCTGCCTGCAATTGTTTATGATCTCAACTTTTGAATTCAGAGTTGCTAGATGAGGTTTGCATAATATCAGCCACTTTTCTGTAGAACATAGGTTGCATTTTTTAGAGATATTATTGTATGGTGCTGCTCTTTTTTATAATTTTCCAAGATATATTGTAGTCTATTTTTTATCTTTAAGTTTCCAAATGTGTTTACTTAGTTCTGTTTGGTTTTTATATTTTTCATTTTTGAAGGACTGTTTAACTTATATAAACTTATATATATATATATATATATATATATATATATATATATATATATATATATATATATATATATATATATATATATATTCAATTATAAACAAAGCTTGCTCTTATGTCTTAGATTGAAGAAATAGGGGGAGATAAGCATTCATATCATTGCAACACCTAGCTGCTCTGTAAGTTGCTGAAACGGTGCTGGTACTTATCTTTGGAATTTATTAGTTCATTGTAATTCAGTCCCTTGCAGATTCATTCCAAGAACTGGCCCTCAGCACTTGTGTCTTAAGAGGTTATCTTTTTATATTTTTTTCTTCTTTCCACAAGAAAATGTAGCTTGTTTTGCTCTTTCATGATTTTCTTTTGCTTCTTAGATGGTGCCTTTGGTTAGGGTTAGTTTTTTTGAGACTCGGCAGACATACTATGGTATTGCACGCCGGCCTTTTTCTGGGATAGCATTCTTCTTAAAATCAGAAAGGCAGAGGAGGCAAGTTGCCACTTTCTGCGGTCACTGAGGAGAAACAACCAGGTTTCGAAATACCAGTATCTGACCAGGAATTACATGTTAGTGAGTTTTTCTCCCTATTGGAGACTGTCTCCCCCTTGGAGACTATATAAGCTTGCTGAAAATAGGTTTTAAAATGAAGGATTAAAAACCTACAAATTTGTTTCAAGCCAAAGAGCTCTCCTCAGGGTACAAACTGGGCGCGCCACCCATGTTATATAGTATGTTGTGTGGGCGTGTGAGTGAGCACTGTACGTGTGGCACCTGGCCTGTAGTTTTTTTTTTTTCTTTTTGGGGCGCGCGTTCAGGGGGGATGTGCCAGGGGATGGTGCATTGACAAGGATTTCCATTTATGCCTGCAATTGTTTATCATTTCTACTTTAGAGTTTCAGGGATGCTAGATGGGGTTTACATAATATCAGCCACTTTTCTGTAGTACATAGATTGCATTTTTTTAGAAATGTTGTTGTATGGTGTTGCTCTTTTTATAATTTTTCCATGATATGTTGTAATCTATTTTCTTATCTTTAAGCTTCCAAATATATTTGCTTAATTCTGTTTGGTTTTTTATTTTTTTCCTGTTTGAAGGACTGTTTATGGTTTGCATATCTGGTTTTTAAAACGGTTAGCCGTGATCCCTATGTATGTTTCTTTATCACTGTCTGTTGTTACTGTAGCTTGGTACACAATATTATTGTAGAGACATTTGTTATTCAGAGGGCACTGGTCTTTTTTTGTGCAATTACAAGATGTCCTTTCGTCACCCTCTTTGGTTGTATTGCTTTTGGTTTTATTGGAAGAATCAATTATATTTTTAAGGTTGGGCATACACGAGTACGATAGCTTGATGGTGTTTTTTTATTGATTATTTTAGATAGTACATGTTCTTTTGGGAATGATGTTGTAAGGATTCTGAAGAATTCTTTTCCTACGTTAGTTTTTGTTCTTCCATCATATGGAGGGTTATACCATATAATCTTTCTTTTCGTGTTTTTCTTATGCTGTTCATGTTGTTTTCTGGGTTGTATTGTAATTTGTAGTTGTAGCCACTTTTTTTTTCGCCTCTTGGTATTCGGCTGCTGCACTGTTAAATGCTTTCTCATTGCATGACAGTTTAGACAGTCATTTGTTTATACCATTAGGTATGGTTTTTTAGAATGGAGGGTGGATGGTTACTTTTGATGTCTACGTAGAGAGGTGTGTCATTAGTTTTTTTGTATGATTTGTATGTATGATCCTTGAGGTCTAATGTTATGTCTAAATAATTTACTATTTTTTTTAGCTTCTATTGTAATTTTTAGGTTATGGCTTTGGAAAAGTTTACAAAGTTCTTTCTTCTTGTTTTCAATGGTTTTTGGTTTTATTGTTTAGCATGGCAAGGCCCTCATCTCTGTATAAGCCAACCTGTTTACCAAGTATTTTCTGTATATGAAACAACATGAAGAGTCCAACTAGTTCACTGGTTTCAGCTCCATTATAAGATCCCATCGTGACATCGAATGTGGAGCTTTTGCTGTTTTTTTTTTTTTTTTTTATCCAAGTTTCATTGTTGCTATGGAGGAGGGTTTTTTTTAGTGTGGAAAATAATTTCCATCTCATAATCTGTTATATTTGTATATTTGTTTGCGAATCTTAGAGCTTTAGTAAGTAATTCCTCATCAATAGAAGGATAGAAATCCACTATGTCAAAAGTAATGAACACTGTATTTTTCTGTTTGTTCAATTCTTTAAACCATTGGATAACTTCATAACTATTTTTCCAGAGATTATATTCAGTGTGTGTTTTTATGTCCTCTATTGCTTTTTCCAGGATTTTTTTTTTTTTTTTTTTTTTACTGATCTTGCCTAGTTCAGATTTTGATGGGTTTATTTGTCTGCAAGTAGGGTTGTTATGGAAATTAGGTTTGTGGTCTGTAAGGGTTATGAAAGCTTCTTTTATTGCTGTTGTTTCTATCCTATCACCTAAATCCATGTGGTGCACAAGTTCCTTTTCTTTTTTGTAGATGTTGTCATATACAATCTTATCAGTTTTTTTAAAAAGAAAAAATAATTTTTCTGAATATTCTTGTTGAGGAGTTGAGAGTACTCATTATGTTCCATTTGATAGAAATTGCTTGTCTTGTCAGCCTTTATGAATATTTTTTTGTCATTTTGGATTTGTTTTATGTCATTATTCAATTGTTGTTTGAAAGTTATTATATGAGTTTCTAAATTCAATACTAGCTATTAGTTTTTTTCATGCTTTCTTCAAAAGGTTTCATTTCTTCTATTACAGGTGGCGATCTCCATGACTTAAAACCATAAGTTTTTTTTTATCTTCCTTTTTAGCATCTGGATTCAAAAAGAAAAACGCGTTCCATCTCATACTGCGCACAAATGTTTCAGTCTGCTCTATGAGTTTTTTTTTTTTAATGTAGAGTTGTGGATTAGAAAAAGGTATATTTTTGGTGGACTGCCCAAAGTTGATTTTCTCCATTCTAAATTTAGATTCTGCTAGGCCACAGTGCTCAACGTGAGTAGCGATTAATAAAATTAGGATTAAAAGGCCACTCAGAGTGTTAAAAGTGCTCAACCAAGCAGGGAGCGACATAACAGTTTAAAATAGGTTTTAAAATGAAGGATTAAAAACCTACAAATTTGCTTCAAGCTAAAGAACTCTCCTCAGGGTACAAACTGGGCGCGCCACCCGTGTTATATAGTATGTAATGTGGGCGTGTGAGCACTGTACGTGTGGCACGTGCCTGTAGTTTTTTTTTTTTTTTATCTATCTGGGGGCGCGTTCAGGGGGGATGTGCCAGGGGATGGTGCATTGACAAGGATTTCCATTTATGCCTGCAATTGTTTATCATTTCTACTTTAGAGTTCAGGGATGCTAGATGGGGTTTACATAATATCAGCCACTTTTCTGTAGTACATAGATTGCATTTCATAGAAATGTTGTTGTATGGTGTTGCTCTTTCCATGATATGTTGTAATCTATTTTCTTATCTTTAAGCTTCCAAATATATTTGCTTAATTCTGTTTGGTTTTTTATATTTTTCCTGTTTGAAGGACTGTTTATGGTTTGCATATCTGGTTTTAAAACGGTTAGCCGTGATCCCTATGTATGTTTCCTTATCACTGTCTGTTGTCACTGTAGCTTGGTACACAATATTATTGTAGAGGCATTTGTTATTCAAAGGGCACTGGTCTTTTTGTACAATTATAAGATGCCCTTTCGTCACCCTCTTTGGTTGTATTGCTTTTGGTTTTATTGGAAGAATCAATTATATTATGACAACATCATTCCCAAAAGAACATGTACTATCTAAAATATTCAATAAAAACACCATCAAGCTATCGTACTCGTGTATGCCCAACCTTCAAATATCACAAGGGGGGTAATGTGTAGTACTGTACAGACTTTCACAAGGGGGTAATGTGTAGTGCTGTACAGACTTTCACAAGGGGGGTAATGTGTAGTACTGTACAGACTTCACAAAGGGGTATGTGTAGTATTGTACAGACTTTCACAAGGGGCGTAATGTGTAGTACTGTACAGACTTTCACAAAGGGGTAATGTGTAGTACTGTACAGACTCTCACGAGGGGTAACATTAAGTGCTTGCTACCACCAAAAGGACTTTCTTTTCTGTGTGTGGGCGTTTTTTTTTTTCATTATACATTCAATCATTTTTTTTTCCCTATAGTTTTTGTCAGGGTACCTCCAATGGTCCGTTTTGGGTGTTGTTATTGTAGTTGTTGTAATTACTCTTGTTATTGTTGTTGTCGTTGTTGTTGTTGTTGTTTGATACTATACTGACTTTCCATTGGTCATTCCAACTTCTGTCGAGTTGACTTATCTGTAAAGTTTGAAAGAATCGATTTCAATGCAAAACTCATCCTCTGCACCCCAGGTTGAACAGTGTGATAGGTTGTATTGTTACTATTTGCATACACAAATGGAGACTCAACTGATATTTTTCGGAAGAAATCATTTTTACTTTCTTCAGGTGTGACATGGAAAGCATCAAGATAAATGGATACACAAAGAAATAGGTTCATAAATAAGTACATAAGTCAATAGATAAATAATACCGAACATGCTCGGTATGCACCATATTAGCATAAAAGTGCATATTCACAACACACACACACACACACACACACACACACACACACACACACACACACACACGCACGCACGCACGCACGCACACACACACACACACACACACACACACACACACACACACACACACACACGCACGCACGCACGCACGCACGTACACGCACGCACGCACGCACGCACGCACGCACGCACGTAGCACGCACGCACGCACGCACGCACGCACGCACGCACACACACACACACACACACACACACACATACACACACATGGGCGCGTGTAGGCATGTAGACATGAATATACAGGCACAAGGAATGCATGAAGTGCTAGTTTGCAATGTGTTTTTCTCTCTCACGATTCGTGTTAGTGATGAAGTTGTATTTGTTTGTCTTTTCTGACTTTATATTGGTAAAACCAACAATACGATTGTTGCAATAAAGGAAACCCTGCTTACTAACAGAAAAGTCTGTGAGCCTTGGGTGAAGAGAACCCCAAGTTTCTTATGATTAAATGCCAAGGATGCCAACATGTGAAACAGAATCACCCTCAATCACTGAACATGTATGTCTTTGGGCGCCGATGCAGATTTGTCACGAATTCCTTGAACTGTGGAATTATATCTCTCTCTGTCTGTCTGTCTCTCTCTGCCTCTCTGTCTCTCTATCTCTCTTTTCTCTGTTTGTTTACGCGCGCGCGTGTGTTTGTGTATATGTGTGTGTGTGTGTGTGTGTGTGTGTGTGTGTGTGTGTGTGTGTGTGTGTGTGTGTGTGTGTGTGTGTGTGTGTGTGTGTAGCCAGCGGGATCAACCCGTGAAACAAGGCGATCAGTCTCTGTCCACGTTTCCTTGAATCCTGTTCGAGGAGGCTATTTGTTGATTCACTTGTATCTAGGCGTTGGTCATGTTTGCTTTGTGTACTACAGTGCTTCAACAGGACAGTCTACCAGGGCGATCTCCTTGACCATGTGTCTATTTGAGTGCATCAGAGACAACGTGTGGTGTCGTTCAGTCTGCAAGACTGTGTTGTAAACATATCCATTACACTCACACCCTGCACCACACCCTGCGCGCATGGACAACTGATTCAGGACTCTGGCTCCCTGTTCAGAACATCCATCAGTTCCCAGTCATCCCATCAACACCAGTAGTGTGTCAAACATTACTTGGACACGTTGAATGTTTGAGGTGTGTCAGGATGTAAACGTGAGCCATTGGCGTGATTTTGCCTGCTGTATTCATTGATCAATTTACCTGTTTATTATTTTTTATTTGAATTTTGGGGTCAGTGGGGCTGGGGGTGGGCGTAGGCCATCTTGGTCCAGTTTGAGGAAAGGTCAGGGCCATGCGGAGGGGAGGAGGGGGTTGACAGAGTACTAATCTCACCCCTTGTGAAGATCATGCAGAATGAGCCTCGGCGGTAAAGTTGCCCGTTCGTTTGGAGGGGAAAAAAAAAATAAAAAAAAAAAATAAAACAATTTTTTAAAAAAAAGGGAACTGACCAAGAAGTCTTGACTGGTCAAATCCTTTTCTTCCTTTGGAAACAAATAGTGATGCAAGCTGTTTTTGTGTTTGTGAAGATACTGTCGATGATGCAAAGGCCAGAACTAGGCCCTAGTCTTACTGATATCTGTACTAAATATGAATGCGGTTTTTTTTTTTTTTTTTTAGTTTTTCTGTTCATAACTTTGTTTGAGCACAGTCTTTTCAGGGTGCGTTGTGGTTTGTGATTTGTTTGTTTAGCTTGTCAGCGTCAACGATTGGTGGAGAAGTACGCCCGGCTTAGTGTCCATGGCACTGGATGGTGCCCATGTTGTCTTTGCAACCCTCGAACGGATGTCCGACTGAGATCCCTCATTGATTATAGCGGATGCCGGGTACCTAACTTGTGGGGCTTCTAGTTTCTCCCCATGGGCAGTTATGTCAGTGTCTATAGTGATGTTTAAACATGTTCTCTACTTGGTCTTCTCAGCACTAATGTCCATGCCATGTCTTACCGAAGTGTCATCCAGTCTTTCAGCCAGCTTGGCCAGTTCCTGTTTACTGCCTGCCAGTCCATCAGTGTCATCTGGACCGCAGGACCTTGTAGGATGGCCTTGCACAGGGAGTCATGGAGTGATGCATGCCCGTGTCAGGCTAGCTTACAGTGTCTGGCTGCTTCTGTCATCATCATCATCATCATCATCATCATCATCATCATCATCATCATCATCATCATCATCATCATCATCATCATCATCAAATTTAACTCCACCACCACCACCACCACCACTATCACCATCATCATCATCATCATCATCAACATCATCATCAGCGGCAGCAGCAGCAGTAGTAGCAGCAGCAGCAGTAGCATGACCAACATCATCATCAACATCATATCAACAATGGCATCAGCTTCACCATCGGTATCACCACTATCGTTACATCAACGTCATTAATTTTCCATTGTTACCATTTTGATCATGACAGTAGTTGTAAAGAGCAAGTGGTATTGTGATCAGTATGATGTAGATGAGGAATGTGTGATTGTGTGGTTACCAGTTGATCAGTCGAACAATGAGGATAGCGTGATTGTGTGGTTACCAGTTGATCAATCGAACAATCAATCAATTATCAGCAGCAGCAGTAGCAGCATCTGCAGCTGTTGCGGCAGGAGTACTGTTGTCATTATCCTAGTTATCATTATGACAATTATAATAAGTTCATAACAAAAATGGCAAACTTGATTATCATCAGTATGATGGTGATGCTTGTTATGTAATTAGTAATCACTTCTGCCACCAGTGCCATTACTACCACTTTTATGCCATCATCATCATTATCGTTATCACCGTCATCATCACCACCACCACCACCACCACCATCACCCATTAACGATTCCTATCATCATCATTTCGTATAATTTGTGTTAATCGTCATATGATATCAGTTTCCTTTCAAATCAATCTACCACTGCCAACGACTGTGAAAGCCGTTAATCAAGGTACCTTACGGAGGAGGAACGCCCTATGCTTTTTTGGCAACAACTTATGTTGAAAATCACCGCTTGGTACATGTTGCTGGCTGTATATATAATGCCACAGACATGTTCACATCAGTAACACAAACAGTGGTTTTCAGGCAACAACTAATGTCGAAAATCAGAGCTTGATGAATCGTGCTGGCTTTGTATATAACAAACACCCCTCTCTTGGGCAGATGGGGCTCATCAGTCTGGGAAGACAGCCCACCTAACAGAAGGAAAACGCTGATCTCAGACCTCCGCTGCCTTGCGGCTATACCCACTCTAGGAAAGGCTTCTGGAGTCAACCCTGAGGAAAAATCGGGAGTCGGAGTCCCCAAGGCAGTCCGAGGCTGTATACAGCAACATTCTGGCAACTCGTGCGACAGCACTGGAACCATGTGTATCGGCGTTTGCCTTTCCAATGGAGCATTCCAGTGACGTTGAAAAGGGGGGGGGGGGGGGGGGGGGGGGCTGCTGCATGGGTAACAGCTTGCCCTCCATACTTACTTACCCAGGCTTTGCGCTCTGGAGAAGTCACTCCAGCTTCACTTTACAGCGTCGACAAAACACGGGAAGCAGCAGTCTACCGGTTATAAGTCTGCATGCTCAATTGGCAAATGTCGTCCATGACTTTGTTTATCTGGGCTCAAATATCTCAGACACCCTCTCACTTGATGCAGAGCTCAACGGGCGCATCGGCAAGGCAGCTACCACCATGACCAGACTGACAAAGAAAGCATGGAACAACAGCAAGCTGACCGAGCACACAAAGATCCAGATCTACAGAGCCTGCGTCGTGAGCACCCTCCTGTATGGCAGCGAGTCTTGGACTTTGCGGGCCCGACGAGAGCGAAAGCTCAATGTTTTCCATATGCGTAGCCTCCGACGCATTCTGAACATCACCTGGCCAGACAAGGTCCCAAACAACACTGTCTTGGAAAGAGCCGGATGCACCAGCATGTACACGCTGCTGAAACAGAGACGTATGCGCTGGCTCGGCCATGTCGTGCGCATGGATGACGGACGGATCCCTAAAGACCTCCTCTATGGAGAACTTGTGCAGGAAAAACGTCCCACAGGCAGACCACAGCTGCGATTCAAAGACGTGTGCAAGAGGGACCTAAAAGCCTTGAACATTGACCAGAACAACTGGGAAGCAACAGCCCTCGAACGGTCAGCCTGGAGGCAGAAAGGTCTCTCCAAGTTCGAAGAGACACTCGCTCAGCAGCACGGGGACAAGAGAATGAGAAGAAAGGTTGCAGCCCAGGCAGACAGACCAGCGTCAGACCTGTGCCCTCTGCCACAGGGACTGTCATTCCCGCGTCGGACTGGCCAGCCACACCCGTCGCTGTACCAGAATAGACACCTAGAGCGCAACTCCATAGTCTTCCGAGACTGAATGATGTCTACAATGTGTATATAACATTACAGATATGTTCACATCAATAACACACACACTTCTTTTCAGGCAACATCTAAAGTTGAGAATCACTGCTTACTACGTGCCCACAGATTTTGTATATAGCACACATACTGTTCATAAAAAAACACATCACAGATCGTAGTTTTCACGCAACAGCTGATGTTGAAATTCGCCGCTTAATTATTCTTCCTGGCTTTTTGTATAGCACCACAGATATTTTCACATCAATTATACAAACATTAAATTTCAGGCAACAACTAATGTTGAGGATCGCCGCTTAATACGTCTTGCTGACTTTCTGTATAGTATGACAGACATCTTAACACACCTAACAGAAGCAACTCCGCCGCCTCCCCTGAGCAGGAATAACTGGAAAAAAGCACCCCACTCTCTGGTTATGCTTCCGTTTGCCCCCCCACCCCTTTCCCCCGGCCCCTCCCTCCGCTATCCACCCAGCCCTCTTCACTGTCTGTAGGGATCAATTTCTTTCCTCTAAGACCTTGTCTGTAACGGACGGTAACTTAACAACTGAAGTATGGATGAACATCTTTTTTCTTTGTTTCCCTAGCAAGTAAGTGTCTTTTAAAAAATACATGGCCCTTCTGCTAAAACATCAAGCCCCAAGAATAATTTTCAACGCACACATACGCATTAAATAATGTTCCACTCCCTTCGGTTTGTCACCGTTTACTTACAATGGCTGTGTGTTCCACTCTTGTCCCCACCTTCACTCAGTGGCACCATCATCTTCCATTCTCATCCAGCAGCACTGCTACTCCCATGGGAGCAGAAGAACACCCAGGCACCACGCCCCAGCAGTCTGACACCCCACGTGCAGGCGGCGTGTTGCCATAGCTCAGCAGCAGCTATACTGCTCCTTCAGCAGCGACAGGAGGGCAGGCTGGGCACTGCTAAGGGGTCAACGGGTCTGCACAACAAGCAGCCTCCCTATTCTCAGAGAGAAAAGGAGTTCGGTGACCGATTAAAAAAGAAATATATTCTTTTTCATAAGTCCTAGTGATTTTTGTCTGTAAAAGAAGGGTCAAAGCATAAAACAAATACGAAAATTCAGAATCTCTAGGGCCCGCTACTGACTAGCTGACTGACACGACCCCTACACAGAATGGTCCAGGACAGATGATGAGTTAGAAAGTTTCAAACAGTTCGAGTCAGTACATGTCTGCATACCGCCTAGCTTTTTCCTGACTCACGCGTGTGCCTGTTAAAAGTTTGTGTTAGGTCTCCCATGCACTGGGTGCAGTTAGTTTATCTTTCAAAAGAAACATAAATAAAAACTGAATGGGGTGAGAATTTTTGCTGAAAATCCATTTCTGTTCCTCATGCCTAACTGACATGCGTATCATTTTGACTGGCGATCTTAACTGTGGAACAGCCAGTGATTCTCATGATATATTGTTGGATCAATGCAGGTGCAGTTTTAATTTTAGCTGTTCCAAATTAAGGGAACAGAACCTTTTGAATACTTTACTCCATAATTAGTGAACATATTGTGAGAATCTTGTTTTATATTATTTTCATGTACTTTTTCTTTTTTTCTTTCTTACTTTCTTACTTTCTTTCTTTCTTCTTTCTTTCTTTCTTTCTATCTTTCTTTCTTTTCTTTCTTTCTTTCTTTCTTTCTTGTTGCTGTTGTCTCATCCTCTGTGCAAGCTCAGTGGCATTACACCCAAGCTGCTCATCACCACCCCGCATCCACAGCCACACCCCAGCCTGGGCTGCTGCAGCCCCAGCCCCAGCAATCCACAGGGAACAGTCAATGTCAAGTCGTCAAGAGGCAACCCACCGGAGAAGACACTGCACTGCTGCGGAGTTGCTTTGATGGTATTTAGTGGTGCCTGTTCTGCTCCAAATTGCTGAGTCGCGGAGCCAGCCTGAATGAGCTTCGTCTCCGAAAGGCGCCACCATTTCAGTCCAGCGACAGCCCCCATGAACTTGGCAATACCATTGACGCTGATGGAATAGAATGGAAGAGCATAGACGTGGCGAGGACACCGAAACTGAGGCCACCGTGAGAGGAAGACATGAAAGGTAACAGAACATGAGACATTTTTAAGGCTGATCGATGTGAATGAGGACGATGAAGATGATGTTATGGACTTCACTTCAATTCCTGTCTGAGACTGCATGACAGGGCTGTACACTAAACTTGCTTATCATCATCATCATCATCATCATCATCATCATCATCATTATTATTATTATTATTATTATTATCATCAACATTTTTATTGTTATTATTGTCATCATTACTATTATTGTTGTTATATCATTATTATTATTATCATTATTATTAGTATTGTTACCATTATGATTATTGATGTTTCTGTTTTTATTACCATTACAATTGTAATTATCATCAGCATCAATATCATCATTGTCATCATCATCATCATCATTTTGTTATTTTACACGTCTTTTGAGGTGAACATCAAAACACTCTGTTCTTCACCACCAAGTTTAAGTTTTAAATGGTTCTTCAGGCATCATCAACTTAAATACGATAACACCATTGACTAGTTGTTTGCATACATGAATGGCCCTTAAGGACTGTTCATGTAATCCTGTCCTCGATAGAATTAGGTGAATAGACTTCCAAGCGGCATTCATTCGTGCACAACAACTGGGTCAGTGGTGTTATCACAGTGACGACAGCTTCAAGGTCCTTGTGACTGGTTTTGGCAAGGATCCCTATAGTATGTAATCAAACCATTCACTTGTTCAGTAAGTGTATGTCCTGGAATGTATGTGTGGAGTTAACACAAAGACTATGAGCTGTAAAAAAAATGAAGCTCACGCTTAGGGAATAACAGGCTGTATTGTCAGAATGTGTCCAGACAATGAATTGCATGCGTTACTTCAGTGCTCAGGACATGTACATCAAAATCCTTGTGGCATTTTTTCGACTCTGTCTTTGCTATGTTTTGTTGCCAAGGTAGCAATCTCATGACGAAAAAACAAGCAAACAAACAAACAAACAACAAAAACTCTAAACCAGAAGCCGAAACTTTGCATTGTACTGTCTGGGATATATTTCTTTATTTGTTTTCCTTACTTATTTGCTTGTTTGTCACTCCCTCACTGATTCTTTCTATGGATAGTTTCATTCTTTGATCAATGTGTTGACTGTGTAGTCACTCATTTGGTAAAACACACCTCATGTGTATTTCTGTAGACACTATGGAGACTTAGGTGACAGAAGGGCCCCTGAACATTTCATGTTTCAAAAGCTTACATCAGAAACATTATAGCAGACTGTTAACATTCAGTGTAGCTACTGTCATCACCTGTCAGCAAACAATCTTCTCAAAGTAACTGTCGGTGGTCTGGATCACTCACTACTATGTGAGCATTTCAACACAGGCACCTAATGGCATCATTGTCACCGAAAGGGCAGTCCTGAACGAAAACTTTACGTTGCGTGGAATAACTCTACGACTTCAAATATTTTGTTAGGAAACTGTTCTGAACTTGCTGGCGATTAAAAGATACAAGTAATAGTGAACAGCGCTGCTGAAGTAGAACATGATGCGGCTGACTACATAGAAGATTGTATACTGTCCATACTGACTGACTGGGTCATTCCAGTCAACAAATAGAGATGTAATCTTATGTATCTCGATTGGTGTTCTGAGGAAAAAAAAACACATATTGTGGCAGTCAAGGTGACTGTCAAAGGAATTACTTTTTGCCGTCTGGAATCCTGGGTAGATTGTTGTAAAGGAAGACACGTGCCTGCTCTGAAAGATCTGACGAGTGTC